>JAHZMV010002193.1:0-38835 GCA_027743765.1 Coecobrya sp. COE2 | reverse complement strand
CAGCACAGTTTTACACTTTTCATTTGCAGCTCAAATTCTTGGGACTTCAAATTTGAAATACAAGGACTTGTGCAAAGTAGTACGAGCTCATAAAATCTTTAGTTTCGTTTTCTCGAATTGTCTGCCTGTAATAAGTATCTAACATAACATACAACGACCTATCTTTATCGTCTTGTCAAAGTCTGCATGTGTGCTTTCGGGAGAAAGAACGGCGATGGTCTTTGGAAAAAATGATCCTCCTCCTGCAAACGAACCATGTCATTGTCTGAGAAGTGAACCATATTTCTCTTTTAAAGTAGATATTTTATCACATCTTTAACATTTTACCTGTGCAGAATATGTCTACTTATTCAACATAAACATACATAAATATGTCGTACTACTTACTTACCTAGACAAATAGATTTAACTGTTACAGTTAGGAAATATTTCAATATTTCAAATTAATGCCTAAATCAAGGAAGCAGAGAGACATGTCCAGCGTTATACAAATATTTAATTATCAATTGGTATCACTTTATAGTCCTGGACATATTGGTAGAATATGGATTCAATATATGTATCAAAGTAAATACACTAAACTAAACCGTATCAAAATACAGCAGACTTATTGACACCAGTGATGCTTTAATACAGCCTGCATGGTGTAATCCATCAATTATGTGGCTTGTATGTGTACGGCTTGACCATTTGTCTTCCAGAGGTTAAAATTAGGTATATACATATGTGAATTAGATATAATTAGAGCTGGTAGATTCAGCATGGGCAAATATTCTTTCGTGAAATAGAGGAGCGAAAATAGAATAAAACATTTTTATCATTCATTTACCAAAAAGGTTTCCCAATCGAAACCAAACAATTTTATTTCTGAGTTTATTCGCATTTAAATATTATGTTTCTTTTTATAATCTATCATTGTCTTACTTATAAGTATAAGTGCTTATAGTTATAAGGTGAAGTACTAACAAGGCACTTCTCAGTATAGTAAATCCAGATCCTGACCACATCCAACTGTTGAACGAGCATTTTCCGTTGTATTTCCATCTCTTGCTTACTGTGGTTTGATTTTGAATTTGGACTTCATACCTCGCAATTTTATCACTGGAATTTTTTAAAAAATATTGGTCAGATTATGACGTATGTATCAAAAAGCATAAAATTTTAGTAAAGCATATATTATAATATTACATACTAGCATATCATAGACAATGTTTTCTTATATTGTGTGATATCGTGAGATTATTACGCTAATGTATTGTCCAATAAATTCTAGTGAAACAAGTATGGATAACTCTCGCTTTTCTCTTTTCATATTAACCCGAGTTCATTTTTGATGCAAGCACATTTAATCCGCTTCATTCATCCAAGTGTACAGTCAACTTTTCAAATTCTGACTTTTGAGCATCTCATTCCATCTTATCTATCGGGGATCGTGCTTAATAGTAATAATGGAAGAAAGATTATTTGAACTGACAGTTCAAGATAATGGTAGTGACCAGAAATAAAATGTACATGCCTTTAGGATGTAAATGTAAGGGATTAAATTCTACCTTTGCAAGATACTATCTAGAATAACTGAAGCTATAACTGAAGTTAGCAAAGCATGCTATTAATTATGGTTTTTTATGAAGCAGCAAATATGATGAAAATGCTTGCAAAATATTATTACAATTTTCATAGATTTTCATATCGGTTTTCTTTCGGTGTTCAGCAGCGAATCAACTTCAGAAATCCGGACTTTGAACAAGCAGCTCATTTCTTTAAAAAAAAGTAAGCCGACAACTTTTCCCAGTTGCCTTTTCATTTGCTTGCTCACTCCGTACTGCACTCTGCACACAATAAACTGTCGTCTCCCACCTCAACTCTTACTGAAGATTGCAAGTTTTACTGGCAACTGGTTTAGTTACCATGCGGTGTGGCATAATGATATGATGAAGATATGATGATGGAGAACGATCATATCAGATCAGTGTGATGCACTGGGATAATACCTTTCTGCTTTACGTGTTCTCAAAGATGGACTTTCTTATTCTTTCTCACCTTCTCAGGCAGTGTTACCTGGCTCAATATGTAGTACATTGCCGTTCTTTTGCTACTAACTTCGGATGAGAAATTCTGCACCATCTCACTCATAATTAGAGGTGGTATGGTGGTGTGCCATGCAAGGGAGAAAATGAAAATGAATACGTTTGCAACCTAATCATCTTAATACTTCATCCACCTTCATGCAACTTTTCTGCACACTAAATTCAGTCGATTACACGATGACCTAACTTCAACTATCTTTAAGGTTTTGCATGCAAGCGTGTTTGATCATTTCTATGCTAGACAACCAGTAATGCCATTTTATGTGCATGGAACATAATATTCCAGCAGAGGTATACATGTTCGGGCTCTTTGCTGAGAAATTAATGCAACAGTTCAAATCACATATATGCTGGATTGTAGTTATTCTAGTAAAGCAGCTACATTTAAAATAGTTTACCTATTAGTCTTATCCTTGTCAAGTTATATACGTACCTGGCATACAATCTTTAAGTAACATTGATTTAGATTGGAAATTCATTGCATATATGCACAATGCATACAGATAGAAATGGATGTTTCATCTTACGCTACCGTTTGAAGGGAGAAGCGCTTATCTGCAACCACATTTAGCTAGTTTTGCTGATCGTTCTCTGCTTATTTCCAATGCTTGTTCTTTGACATAGATACAAGTCAAAAAGCATTATAAATACTGACATATTATATGCCACTGCCATGAATTGATTTGCCTTGCGCTCTGTCCGTACATTAAGGTAATATTAAGTAAGATCATCATATTCATCATTCATGCTGTTATCATTTCTGCGTTGCAAAGCAAACAAGATACGCGAAGTGTGAGTGAATGCTTAACATGGAATACGTTGGACGGGTTAAAGAAGGTTGTTTGATGGATGTGCAAACTTGCATATAAACTACACTTCAAATGCATTGCATTGGTTTGGAACACTATACCGTCAACTGTATCATATCCTTATTTGCTCTCCCATAATCATACTCACAAACCACATCATTTTCAATCACAATCTCTCAGCAGGATTCTCTTCTGTCTAACTCTTGAATACCTCTCCATAACAAAAAATTTCGCATTTCGCATGCAATTTTTTAACTATGTACATACCAACGTGTTTGCACATAATATTTGTGCATTCTATTCATTGCACTATTGCCGTTGCCGTACATATTTATAATACGAGCAATTTTCCTTTCTGTATTACGGATGCATGATGAAAATGCATGGATTTGTGTGTATGGACTGTGGACTTGCTTGTTTTTTCTGCTTATCTATCACAGCTTTCTGCTCTGCTCATTCAAGTTGTACATGTGCAGTTTTACTTTACATGATATAACGCATACGTTTTTAAGCACAGCTCCTTCCTTATCCTTTGTACAAATTGTGAAAAAACACTTCTTTGGATACAGGATTGCCACTTGGTCAGAGGGACAAATCATATAACATGAATGATTGCTGAGAATACGGTCTCCTTTTCCACATCTCTCTTTTTCTTCATGCTTTCCGTCCTTTTCGTTTTAAATGCAGTTTGGGGAGTAAAATAATAAAGGAACGGTTGAAAAGCGTGTGTTATCGCTCAGCTCGGCTATGTGAGTGAGTGAATGAGTAAGATGGGATATGCTTGATGCAAAAAGTTAGCTGGATTTACCATTATCATCATCAACATGCTCTTGGGTTATTGCTTTTCGCCTCTGTTACTACTACTCCACCATATCCACTACACTACTATATAGTGTCCTTTTCCAACTGTTCATGTTACTAACTATATAGATTTGCAGGCAGATAATGTATGTATTCATGTTATAATATATGACTCAATGTATATATAAATATATATAGGACTTATATTTAAGTACCTACCGATACGAATGCAATAATAGAAATATCTACCCCGCTTACATACAAAGCCTAAACTTTTTGTTGTTGTTACGACTTTACTACTACAAACTCGGCAGCCTCTATTCAATGTGTGATGTGTGTGTTCTTCTGCTGACTCTTGTAAACTAAACTGAAGACGAGAGAGGAGATGCATATAATAGTTAAAAGTGGTAGTAAAGTACGTTAAGTTCCTCCCTGGTTTTATTATGTCTAATGCCTTGCGGAGCCAGGCCAGGCGGCCAGAGTCAGGCCATAAGAAAGCTTGCAAATTTTCAGAGGGTTCGCAGAGTGGTTTTTGCTTGTGTGATATGATGGCAGTTTCAGCAGCAGTCTCCTTCTCCACACAAACCGAAAACAGGCATTGTACTCAATATAGCCATCTTCACCAGAAAAGTGTAGAATTGTGTCGTGTGGTATTGCAATCCCAAATGCAAAAGTAGTAAGAAAGAAGAAGAATGTGTTTAAATGATGTTGTGATATGTGACATGTAAAAAACAATCTATAGAACAAACTTACTGAACTACAAGTTCCAGTTTTGGCTCAGCTCAAGTACTTGAAAAAAGTGCAAGTGAAGGAGTCAAGTGGTTGGAAAAAGAGAACGGTGCAATAAGAAAGGGTGAGTTCCTCAATCCACTTGGATTACGGTTTTTCGATATTTCCTAAACTTTCATCAGATCAGGCAAGCAAGCTGTCATGTACCAGGGTTGCAGAAGCAGCAGTGAGAGAGGTTTAGAGAATCTTCCTTTTGCTTTTAACGTACATAGTATCCCAAAAATAAAATGTTGTGTAGAATGCAATGTAAGTTCACCCCTTGTTCTTGGCATACGGCCACAACACCGATCGCTTTGCTTTATCTACCGCCGCTGACTTTCTCTTCCGCTTTGAACATTTCTCCACTCTTTCTACTTGTATAAGTCATGTTTTTAGAGTTTTATCTAACTGGGTCGTTTTGAAAATTTATAACTTTTGCCATTTGTTGTTTTTATAATTTTGAAATACACATTACATTTATAATTAATCTTGTGAGTGGTTATTGTAGAAATTAATTAATAAAGGTTTCACATGTTGGGAAAATATTATAAAAAGTAAAAAATACGACTGTCATAAAGAAAAGCAGTTATGAACGCCCAGTTCGAAAAAATTCTAAATGTCTCATGCCACCCCTTTCCAGTATCATGTTGGAACATGAAGTGTTCCATCCACACCCTTTCCAATTTGAATGCTTCCGCATTTCTTTTTTTCAATTTAATGTCCAATCGCTCTGTGATTCATTTTCACACTTGTTATTAAGTTATTTTTTATTTATTTTTTAATCAACTTTATTCATTACTCTATTTATGTATACTTTTCCTCATCCATTATCTGCTTGACTGAATTAAGTATGCTTTGCTCGTGTTTAGCATCAATAGATAAGTATTTTTTACTAAAAAAATACACACGAGTCAGTGATTAAAAATGTATCACATTTGTATGCCCTGACCAATTAATACTTATATAAGAATTCACTGACTAATAACAGTTACATTTTTATTGCATTAAACACCTACTCTAAAACATGTAATTTGGTAATAATTGTACCATTTTTCTGTAAAGACACGCGTATTTAGGTATTTTTACGAGACCATTTGTTTTAGCCAAAAAAGAGTAATTTTTCTTTGTGTGTATATGCAATTTGAGATAAACGAAACATGTTGTTCAAGCGTCGCCCACGAACACATCTTGTCTCAAAGCAAGATTTTTTTCAGCACTTTGTTTGCACCCCAAATTTTGCTAGAACTATTATTAATAATCGTAATTATTAAAGTAACCTATAAAACCTATTACATATCTTCCATCTTTTGATACACTATACCGATAAAACTACTCCAATTAGTGCACTTGCTATACTTGTTTAATTAAAGCATCAACAAACTATCTCACACTCAAGTATTTTGATGAGGTTGCAACACCTACTAGATCAGACGCAACAATGAAATGTGCTACAAAAATAAACAGATACATACTTGCAATACATCCTTGCAAAGTCGTGCTTAAATCTTTTGAGTCAGTCAAGGAGAAATTTAGGTGATCAAATCATTGATTTTAATTTTTTACACAAGTGCGCTGACTTTAACGCAACATTTGCCATGTTTTTGTGTTGCCATCGCGCAACAAAGTATACACATGTTACTCCACATTCAGGATTTTCATGCTTCACTCCAATAAATCATGCGAACAACTTAAAACACAACTAATAACAATAGTAAATAAAAACAAATAAAAATACCTGCAAGGGTTTTCCTTGAATATTAGCATATTATGATGATTTAAAAAATCGGCATTGTGCAAACATATGGAGATACATGTAACAGCAATGAATCATTATATTTAGAAGTGAAGAACAAGATTTACAGAAACACGCCTTCCTTTCAACAATGAAACGTGCTACCTGTAAGAAACAAATAGTATCCGACCCGATCAGTTTCACTCTCGCGAGTTCTCGTAGAAAATCTGATACGCGAAGGGGAATTTCATAGACAACAAATTAGTACAGCGAATGAACCAATATTATGTCCAAAGAAAATCATAGCAGAGCAAAAAGATGCAGGGTGTGAATTTCATGTCTTGTTTATTGGAAATGTAACTTAGCACACAGCAGCAACAATTACAATCAATAGGTTGATGAGCTGAATAGATCAGTTGTAGGATAACAGCGTACGTACATATTGCGCTTTAGTTCCAGTATTGAGCCAAGTAAATCTACATGAGTATGTATTTAAGGATTATGGAAGCAGCTAAGAAGGTATTTGATCTTGAATTTTCAAGTTGCTTAATTCATGTTAAAGCCCAGAATAGATACACCGTATGCATTACTACACAACTGACTAAATTTAAATATTTTAAACACAAACGTGTTCAAAGTCTTTCTTCATCCATGTATGTATTTATCATTGTAAAGCTGCAAAACGGTTGCATTTAGGTATGTATGCTTATAAAAAAACCAATGCTGCGCACAAAGAATCAAAGATCTTTGCAGAAACGAAACCTGTTTCCTGCGCAAATCCTTGTAAGTGTTGCTGCCTGGTGCATGCTGGTATGTTCATGCAAGTCAAGTAAGTTCACAGATGGAGAAAGGCCATGGTCATCTTTGTCGTTAGATTTGACGAATGCAATTTTTCGAAATAAGATGGATTACATACTATTTTGCCTACTTTCTGCCTTCTATTACAACAATAGTTGTCATTACCATTGAATATCAACTGCAGTTGACAGGTTTGCGTCCAAAATGTACATTGCGCGTTTAAGGAGCAGTTGAGAAGAAGGCAATATTATCATGCACAAATTTTTTGTTCTCTGTTTATTCAATTGTATGCATTCAGAAAAGAATGCAGTATGTACATGACATACAGACAGATCTTGTGGTAAAATCAAGCAACAATCACCTTACCACCAAGTTAAATTACTTGCAAGCTTTTCTTATTGAGGAAGGTATTCCACTCCAGAAGAAAAACTGGTATTCCTTGTATGCCTACGTCTACACGTTGATCAGTGCAATTAAACCGATTATGTTGCACGTTTCATACACGTTGAGCTGAGCACATTACCTCATTTTAAATTTGATAAATTGCATTGTTGGTACAGCGTTCAGTAAGCGAAAATGTAAGATAAAAAATGTATATAGTGATTAATGGCATTTTAGGAAATACACCGTTATTGAAGTTTGAATGTTTAGAAGATAAAAGTGACTATCATTTAACATAGCGCGTTATCAGAAGAATTGCATATTCACCTCCAAAGCCCTAAACTTAGCACATAATAAGTAACTCACCTTTTCATTGTGCAACAGTGGTTACTCGAGTTTGATTTGATTAAACATCATTCGCCCACCGGCAAGATTGCCAACAATATATTATAAAGTATTATAATAATAGGTATATTTGTAATAATTACATTTTATGACAATGACACAAGCAGAAGAAGAAGGGTTAGGAGCTTGCATGATTGTTGCGCAACTTGTTAGACTGACATTGACAAGCTACATCAAAATTTAAAATTCAAAATTCAGTTCAGTAACTTGTCTCGTCACAAAAAGCTTTGCTTATGTCATGAAGTTATTATTCTTAAATATAACATGGGACTGGTTTGCTGAAAAAAGATAACTCGTGATTTCCTTCTTGTTTCACTGTTTCTCTGGTGTAGGTACTTAAAAGCTTTTATCAGACTATTGTTCAAACAGCTTGTGGTACAAGTTGCAAACCCCCTCCGCTTACTTTTCCTTTCGTTTCTAATCCGGAAACGTCAACTTGCATTTTGCCATCATTATTCCTCCTACATAGTAACCACACAACACCTCCAAACACTTGCGTTATACTCTGTTGGGTTTGCCTTTTACATCGTGTTGCATCTTGCAAGAATCTTTCTTGAGATCACACTACCACTGCATGTTTGAAACATGTTGTTTCACGCTTCTATCGCATTTGTTTCCCTCATTCCCTCGTTTCTTTCTCTTTCTCCTGTTGACAATGTATTCATGGGAAAAAGTCTGTGCAGTTTTTCGCTACCGATTTATTTGCATTCATGTAGTTTAAAGAGCTTTGCAAAATTGCATATGCAATTTAACAGCATTTACCATAATAAACATAAAGAGTGAACGGATAAACGCTTCTTAATACCGTGCGCCCCGTAATCATCATATAAATAATGATTATAATGAAAAGTATCCTCATCGCATCATTATCGACATCCTCGTGAAAGAAAAGTTTTTACCCAGCAGTAAAATTCATGCCTATAAATATACATGCATACAACTACCATTTTTTATCCGAAAATCTCTTCTTCTTGCCTGTTGAATGAAGTACGTGTATGTGGATGTTTCAAGTGGAAGTAGATGCACTTGAGTTGCATAATAAATTTAAAAAAGCTTTGCAAGCTTTTATAACAGCAGCATCACTTGACTCCTAATTTACCTATTCAGTTTTACTGGTCATGCTGCTGATGATGATCATTACTACTATTACTTCATATAAAACTACTACTACCACAACAGGTTTTCTATGAACTTGGCAATAGCATAGGTTGCTGAGAAAGAGTGAAGGTAAGCAACCGCAACCTAAAGACCAGCAGGCCAGGCCAGTAATACAAGAAACTCAGCCAAAAAAAACTACCTCAATAAATAATACATAAAGCATCCTTATTACTTGTAATATTCAAGTCAGCTTCTATGATTCCAGGTGTGCACGTATTGCACGTAGCAAGCAATTGAGGCTACATTGTATCACTCTCACACAAAGTTTGAGCAGGTAGGTAGGCAGTAACGATGATATTATAATATATCGTTACAATAAAAAATATAGTCATGCATCTTTTTAGAAAATGGTGAGAAAGATGCATAAGAGGCAAGTTTAATGGCTGTTACCAGCACATGACTTTGCTTCTGTTGGTAAGATAAGCTGCACAAAATTAAACAAGTTACATTTCTCTGAACAGACATTTTGGTTAGAACACAAATTGCCCGTATTTCAGCCGACTTGGATTTTTGTTTCACAATAGATGTGCCTCACATTATTAGGAGATTATAAAAATGATGCAAATGCAAAAATATCTGTAGTATAATAGCTGAAACAAGAAGAACAAAAATATTAGTGAAATACAGCATTATTCAAAATATTTTATTGCTATTTGGCAAAATATCTGAATCGCATTATTTCATGTTTTAGTACTGTTACAAAACTTTTACTGGTAGCTTTATAGGAAAAAGTCAGCTCCACAAAGTTCATTCTCTTTTTTTATTCTTTTTCATTTTCTGTAAATCCATTCTTGCAAGCTGCAGGAGAATTCATTGTTGCAATAAAATATTGTTGCAGATCGTATGTAAACTAAATACCACATTTTGTGAAGGTGGTCTTTATCATTACCACTTTGTACAATTTACCTCAGCGTATACGTTAATGAATTATAAGGAACACGGCGAGGATGTGTATGTTTTACATCAAAAGTAATGCTTTGTTATCTATCACTTGACTTGCATCAAACAAAGCCAAGGTAAAAAAATTGTGCTATGAAAAGATGTGCATAGGCAGCAATTGCAATGATACTTCACTGGGTTTTCTACGCTCCGCTTTCATCATATCGTCAGGTTTGCAAAATCAGGAACCTCTGCCATGGCCTTTTGAACCGAGTCTGCAAAACTGAAGTTTGTGTAGTATTTTCTTTTCTAACATCAGAACTATTTCAAGATTGCATTGTTGCATTTATTTACACATCTTTGTTGATGCTGGTTTTGTTTGGATATCTGATGCCGGTTTCAAACGAAATGACAGTATTAGTAAAATAAAACGAAGAAGAACATGGTAATTTGAGACATAAGTGATGTGATGATCAAAATTGCATACTAAAATGAAACATTGAAAAGTATAACTTTGTTGTATTCAAGTGGCAGAAATTCAAGTAAACTATGTCGTATGTAGTAGCACGACTGAGTATACACCAATCTGCAGTGTTTTATTTCAGATATATTTATATAGAGAGGATGCGTAGTAAAATGTTAATATTATTGCAGTGAATTTTCTGCCAACAAAAAAGATAGTCAATAGTGCATAGTGTTAGAGAGCTAAAAAAATCCAGTTCAGGTTGGTCAAGTACACTGCACTATGAAAATGTCGATGATGATGCCAGCAACTGCACAAAAAAATAAAATAATAGTAATCATACAACATATTATATATCGTAGTTGATATTGCATACATGCATAATAAGTGGAAAGAAAAGAAGTTGGAAGTTTAATGCAAATGTTAAATGCTGCAACACGTACGGTCTGCAATTGTCTGGGCATGCATTGTATAAATGTTACAATATGACGATGATGATTGTGAGAAGATGTGATCTTCTTGATGAATGGCTTATACAATGTATGTAAATGTATCTCTTTGTGTGTCTAATGTTCTTTAATAAATACCTAAAAATCTGGACGGTGCGGTGGAGATGGACAGATGAATGTTACAAGTTACAAGTATTAGAATACCTTCTTGCATTTCTGTACAGATATGTATTCACAATGGTATAGGATTTGTGGTTGTTTGAAACTTGCTAATCTAGTTGTTTCTTTCCATATAAAAATTATACTATGTATATTTATACAGCTGCAGCGCATTTTAAGTAATTCTCAATTTAATCCATTCTTTTCCTCCTTGTCAAAAAGTAACTTTGTAATTCAATTACTTAAAATAAATATATTTCTTCTTTTCTGCGTAAAAACCTGTATGTGAATGTAGCGTGTGTCAGTACACATAATGTAGTTAATGTGTATTCAATTTAGGTTTAGCACTATCTCTTATCACAAAGTTATATAGATTTGCCTTGCAATTTCTTATGATTATCAGGTAATTTACAGAATATGTAGTTATGCACAATGAGAATTATCTCAAGAATATATGTACCTAAGTTCAAAGGTAACGTCTAATTTAGCCGGAGGTGCAAAATTTGCAAGATAAAATAGGAAACTAGCCGCTACATTGGTGCATATAAGCAACAAAATTTTATTGTATGCAACGATAGTGCATGATGATTGAAACATAAAGCGGCACGCTAATAAAATTATATAAAAAATGCGAGCAATGCAAGTTTTATAGTATGCAAAGGTGACGCTGATACTGCGCTTGTAGTTGTAGGTAAGGTAATTGCCAAATAAGATTTGGTCAGGATTATACTGCGTGGTCATGTTCGCTGCAGCAGAATATCTTATGCACGTGAGGTGCGATAACCTTGTGTAACAGGAATAAATTGTATGATCAATCATCATCACTGCATGAGTAGTTTAGTAACATTGTTGTATAGAACATTTTGTCCATTTTCCATAGTTTGGAAGTACTTAACACTTTGCACTCGTGTTATTGTCAATTATTGTCCGTTTGTCATAAAAAAGGGGTAATTCATGTTTATAATGCCTATTGACCAGTATTTTTATTACTTATCAAAATGATATTGTTTATGGACTAGTCAATACATTTGGTATTACATTTGTGATGATGGCATGGTATATTTTTACATACGTTTATAACTCTTTAACACTTTAATTGTGGAGAAAACGTCAGCACATATAAAACTGGTAGCTACTGACTGACCGATGAGCTAAACTGACGGTTTGTGATGGTAAAGTAGTAATTATAATTTTGGAATGCATTATTTTATAAACCTTTTTTACAGCTTGTATATAATAATTGTTATACCTTTTGCCACTACATAATAATCATTATTTTAACCACTGCCGAAACAGAGTACCTTTCGGTTTAGAAAAATGCATGCAAGATTTAGAAAAAGTATAAGGAACCTGACTTGTTAGTGTTTTATTTTCTGCCACCGTCATCATCGAAAATGGTGGATGAAATAGTGGGAAAATAAAATACTTTGTAGCTTTCTGATGTAAGGCAGATAATAATAGTACCCCAATCGTATGCAAAATTGCATACTTATCTAATGCACATCTTCAAAGATGTAGACTAAAACGTGTAAATTTAATGTAGTATTGTATTTTTACTAATGAATAGATTTTAATTATGGGATAATTGCTAGCAAATAAGGTTTTCCGTTCATTACCGCTTCAGAAACGAAAGCACTACCGGAATAGTGGTTATCATAGGTGAAGGTTAAAAAGGAATAAGCTAGAAGTATCTGGCAAGTGTATATTATCAGTCACCACCAGAAAAATAATATGCAGCATGTACAACACTTGCATGCATGAACTCAACATAAGTGTTGATAAGAGAATATAATCTTTAAATATGATTACCTATGAATAAACGATATGATTTGAGTTTGGAACATTTACGTAGAACTGCGTTTTTTTGCCTGCACTACCCACTATCCACCAATTGCATTACATAAGTCATTACATGATTATTCTGTGCATCTGTGCAAGGACAGTTCTTAGTAAAACTTTGTGCAAGGGATGTACATAGCATGAACGTCATGAAACGTGGTTCACAGTTCAATCACACTTCACGTTTTTTATCAAAGCATCGCATTTTTGTGGTGGCGTCAATAATTATTACTATATTTAAGTTAAAGGTACTCCAGAAACTACGTATCCTGGAAATGAATATTTAATAATGGGATACACCAAAGAAAAATGTAGACACGCGTCAGGCATAATGTAACTTGAAATAAAAAAAGTTTTGCTGGGGATTATTGAGTTTGCCTACCTATTTATTATAAGATGCAGGACTTCCCAATAAAAATTCCAGGCTTTTATGCAAGATAACTGTTACTTATGAAATTAATGTATTTAGATCTAGTAAGTTCGATCAGACCATCAGACCAATTAAATCATTATTCCTATATTTCCATTTGACTATGTCATGTATGGTGCTGATAGTTCCGATAGCTCTTCTTTTACTTAGAAAAGAAAAAAAATTGGCAATTAATAGACTACTAATAAAATAGTAGGCAGCTGCAACTGAAGTAATTAGTGTGTTTAATAAACTAATGACGATACTTTGATATTGTAAACGAGTGCGATTTTTACAGACGTTTCAACGGCATCTGTAAACCAGACGATCCGTCTGATTTTCAGTTCCTTGAAGAGAAACGGTCAAATAAAAGGTCATTCAGCAGTCCATTGTTGTTATTGCAATTCTTGCGTATTTTCTAAGGATTTGATTTTAGAGGACAATGAGTATACATCAATTATCAATTTTTAACAGCTTTCAATAAACACACTCACACGTGCAACTAAGAAATCGAATTCACGGTCAGGGTTTGTTTTGGTCCTTACTCCAGATGTCGGTTATAAAGCGTGCATGCGTTTTCATGCGCAATAATTACAATCTATTTAGCAAACAAGACAGTTTGTTTTTCAAAATATATATTTTATGCATAAAAATCGAAGATTCAAGCAGCAATTAAAACATTATTTTTTCAGAAAAATCTCGCGTGTTACGATATACACACAGTCATTATCATTTTAGGTCAGTTTTCTAGACAAAAAAATCTTCATGGAACATGCTCATCACTTTTTTTATTCAAGTTAAAAATTAAATAAACAATGAGCATAGCATCTTTCGAATCCACAACTTATGTAATTAACCGTAATTATCCAATTACGGCACGACTGTCAGACGTGATGTACACAAGCTATAGTTGTTAATTAACACAATTTTAACTCTATGTGCCAGTTCGAGTTTTCCAGTTTTATTTTCTAAAAATGAACAAACACGATATGACAGGATACCACACATGGTTAATTGGATGTAACATGAACGCTACTAATTCCATTATGGTTTATATTAGCTTTTTCGCAATACCATATGCAACGAAATGGCAGGAACTTTAGTGGGTGGTGGTGGCGAATGGAAAGGTAAGTCGTTGCCTTAAATTTAGTGCGATGTTGATTCTATAAAGTCAAAAGTAAATACGCTACCTTTCATCGCATCGCCTATGGATTTGACTGTAATCCAACTCTTTTACCAATCCACCTTTCATTATAAATTATAATAACCTTTGGAACTGAAGTACTATAAATAAACGTGAATACGGCTTAACAAAGGAATAATCGGCGAATCGCATAAATCAATTGAAATGATGTTATATTTTTACAATCAACAAGACAACTTGTAACATTGTTATACGTTTCACGCTCCATTTTCATAATGACTTAATGCCATGTGAATATGGTAGCACACACACTGAACATCTAATCATCCTTCTGTCAAGTTAATCAATACTTTACATCCATCTAATTACACGTATAATATGCCTAAAGCTATCATGCATGCACTTTCCGCCACATTTGCCAAAAATGAAGTGCTTACAAATCATTGACATTACTTTTTATAGTTGAATCAATTCAAGATCATTTTGAATGCAGCAATATGCAACGCCAGTGCACATGCATCTCTCGAGAAAATGGGAATAAAATGGGAATAAAATGGGAATTTTTATATGCCTTAATGCAAATTGAATTATGCTTTATTATTGACCAAAAGTTTGTTGTTAGGAAGGCAGGAGCATGGCCTTTGCAACCACTTGAGCTTTGGCTGATAAAAAGTATTAGTTAATATAAAAAGTGTGCATAGAATACTGGTACGCAACGCATATAAGTAAAGTGGATATCTCTTTCATGATGCATTTATCCAGCAACACGATATACATGCACTTTCACGTTACTTTTATCTCATTTTCCACCCAGAAATTGTGCACAAGTTATTTACATTAATGGCGATGATGATTTAAAGGCTAAGAAAGAGGTTAAAATGGCCAACTACACATTACATTTTACTCGTGGTGACACCCACCATATTTACTTGCATGATAAGCATTAGGCTTAGGCTTTGCTACCACTCTGATTAATAAAAACCCTAAACTGGACACTCAAATTCAATTATAAATATGTAAGAAAAAATGAATCATTCTTTCATCATGTGTTTTTTCCATGTTTGCAGCAAGAAACATGTAATCAAAAAGTTACCGTTTAATCAAGATAAAAAATTCAGTCATTCATTCGAAAAAGCTATCATTAAGTGAATTGATCAAAATGTAATCAATCACGTAGTTTTAACGAAGTTTAAACTTTCAACTTTGTTTTTCATGAACGAAATAGGTTTTTGAAGAAAAAGATGACGATGAGAGATTGACCTCGATGCCTCGATCGTAAACGTTAACAAAATCTTTTGCTAACGATTATTCTATTTCTGCATAAGATGCATTTATTATGTTGATACATATATTATTATTGTAAGTTTCATAACTCATTCATAGATTAGATTAGAACGGATGGCACGAACTGCTTCGTACAAAAACTAGCGATTCCTACCCACTAAAAGTCCACAGTTCATTCATTCCCCTTTTTGCGCATTTCGAAATGTACCTGTTGCCATCAAAGAAATTCTTTATTTATTCTGAATCCATTCAACTGCTTTCAAGTCCGTGTCAATTTATATTTCGATATAGAAAATAAAAATGTGTTTATCTTGATAATATGTAAAAAAAAATAGGTATCACATGCATGGAAAATTATTAAAAAAGTATCAATCACAGATGATTTTAAGTAAACGTGTATTATTTTGGTCAATGATACTTTCTTCCAAACCGAAGCCTCTTTAATCAGCAAGGTCTAAAGTGCTGCATATAAAGATAATGTCATATTTCCATTCATTCTCCTGTATATTTTTCTCCATCTTCATATGATTGTCACTGTTAGTTTTCTGCATTTTTGTGCAATGTGGGGTGTGGGTATTGCGCAACACTTCTGGTTTGTTTGCTCTTGACATATGTTTCTTCCTTTCCTAACAATCTATTCCTCCTTTTTTATTCAATGTAATCCAATAATATATGATAATTACGGTAGTTTTTATAAATATACATATTATAAACATACATCCGTAATTATATAGCGAGTAACCTTTCGTAATTAACATATCAATTTCCCATTCTAACTTTGTACAATGCTGTAGATACACACGACATATTATGTATGATTAGGCAATAGTGTTGTATTATTTTAATGAAGATAATCAATTATCGTTTTTAATATTTCAATCGAATTTAACAAAGACCATTAATTTATGCTCAATTGTAAACAAGATATCATTATCATTAATTACTTTTTAATTGTAGAGAGATCTAAAGGATGACGGGTAGGTCTCCCTCTCCTACACGGTCCGATACTTCGGCCAGTTCTGTTCATTCCCTGAGTTATCAAAACATTCTCAACAATAACAACAACCATCCAGAGAACAACGATCATTCTATCATGCTACGAAAACGCGGTCGTCCAATAGATTCACCTTCTCCAACACGCCAGGTAGCTGTAATTATAAGCTATCCAGTAATGAAATGCGCGTCCGTGTAATTCGCTTTTGCTTCCCTTTTTATAGCGACCCTTCGAATAGTAGGTAACTTCATATTGTCCTTTTTCTTAGATGTCCCCAGAGCCAAAGAAAAACAGAAGGGATGAGCATCCTGCATACAACCCACACGAAAATCAGCATATTCTCATGTTAAGGAAAAGAAAACATCATATTGATTCTCCATCCCCACCTGGTCAGGTAAAAAAAAGTTGCATCCTTCCTGATTGCCATATATAAAATCCAATGAAACACAATGTGACCGCTAGTACCAATAAGCCTTTAGAACAGAACGTAAAAAGAACAGTCTCCATTTTCCAGACACCCGGTCCAATTTCCAATGCTTTATTTTAGTCTATTTTTTATAAAGTGAAAATTAGTTTTATCGGTTGACTTATCAGTGACAGTTTTAATTTCTCTAGTAAAAAGTTTGTAGTGCTTTTGTGTTTACCAAGTCAATCAGGTTATAACAAACTCAGGAAGGGGTGCTGGTTGTGTGAGAACCAACTAACATGCATGCTTCCTTCGTCTTGTTTCAGATGTCCCCAGAACCAAAGAAGCTGCGAAGGGATGATCATTCAGACGACGAGGAAACAGAAAGCCCCAAAAGCTCACACTACTTTTTCGGTGGTGCTTCTGCTGGTGGTAGTGGAGTACGTGGAGGTGGCGTAATAGCTAGTACAGGAATGGTAGTACCTCCCGCTGGGAGTGTGATCCGAAAACCATCCTCCGCTTCTGTTGCTAGTACTCTATCATCCTCATCCTCTTCAGCAGCAAACACATCTATGCAAAGTTCACAGGTATGCCTTAATGAAACGCATCAATCTATATAATGCATCTCATCTCATGTAAATAAATGCTCAGGGGGTTTTTCTCACGTTTCATACATAGATTGTTCCTTGTTTCATTCTATTTTTAGAATAAAGAGCGCTCTCCAAAGTGTGCCCAGTGCCAGAATCACGGTGAACTGGTGAGGGTCAAAGGGCATAAGCGGTACTGTCCTTGGAGGTCATGCCAGTGCTACAAGTGCAACGTCACTTACGATCGGCGAAGGGTGATGGCTTCACAGGTCAGTATATAAATTGAAAGTAGAGCAGAAAATGTTTGGATTCCATTTCTATCTGGCTATTTCTGCTTTTTCTTTAATGATTTTAAAAACTGTCGAACTTTCTGCATCAACCGTTCTGAATTCATCATTAAAACATAAAGTTTTGACGTAATTGGATATGCCTGGAAGACTTTCAGTACATCATAGTCAGTCATCAACAAGCCACAAAAATTCACACATAATATCTTTCATTTAATATATATTTTTTGGTTAAATTAAAATCTCTTTCTACATGGCTCATAAATAAATAATCAATGAGTGCGGCAAATAATAACCACCACGTCAATGGCAAAAGCATTTTAAAAGTTTCTACAAAACGATCGAGTACACATTTTACATAGAGAGAAAAAAGCTAAATTTAAGGTAGACTTTGAGTTTACGGTATGTTGCAACATAATAACAATAAATAATAAAAAGAAGCAGGAAACAAATAATTGTGTTACTTTTTCCACAACAGCACGGGTTTATTGGAGCATTTTTTTCCTTTATAAAAGAATTATTAACATTTTGGAACATTTATTTTTCAAAGTTTCCCCAATATGCGCACACAAATTAGGTACATGTAACATGCACATATATGCACATCATCATAAAAATTACAAATAATATACATATAACAAATAGATTTACACAAGACATGATAAGACAATTACAGAATTTTATACTTTTCTGCTACACACATAATTTGAAATGATAAGGTTATAAAGCACAAATAATCTTTTGTGCAGTTTGCAGCTTGTGATTGATTATTAGCGATTGCATAGGAGCATGTGTGACCTCGAAGCTCTGCACGTGGAACGAACGTACTTGTCAAAAGATTCCAAATAGTTTCTCTGTTGCATGAAATCATTTTGTGAGCCTTTAAATACCAAGTTTTGGCCTAGAATGTCGGTATATTGCGCACACAATTATGGTAAATGCTCATTCTCACCTGACTCTCTTTGTACAACCGCCAACGGCAAAAATGCAGTATGCTATCATTATAAAAATTTTCTCATAAACTTGCAACATAAAAGAAAAAAATGTACAATAAAGTAATACACAGAGATACAAAATGTTATCTCTCAAAGGGAATTACAGAATTTTCTGCACGTGGAAAGTTCCAAATTATTATAGGATTTATCGAATCTAAGCAATCTTTAGTTTTGAGGAGGAAAAGCAAGTTTAAAGCCGGAAAATATAGCCAATTTTATTATCTTTAATTTTAATTATTACATGCATTGATAACTACCTTCACACTAAAGTAGGTTTTCCACATAATCATTTTTGATATTTTGTGATACTCTTCTGTTTTCCCTGTACCTATATGATCACATGGAATAACAATGATCTGTGTACAAATGCATATTACTTTTATAAGGGAGTGCACAGGGACATTCAATTAACATCACATAAGGTTACGCAGTACACGAAAAGTACAGGAAAACCAGTGCCGCATTGTTAGTTGCTATCCAATCAGATCACAGCCACATGCAAGGAAACAAATGAATGTCAGTGCAACTATTTTTACTATAAATATTATATATAACATCAAGTTAATAGGTTGGACTTTAAAAAACAGAAACAAGAATAGCATGTCATGTCAAATTGTTAGTCAAATAAAATAATAATTAGTTAGCTACAGTAGCGGCACAAAAGACTGCAATCAAAACAACAAACATCAAAAACCCTTCTTTCCTCAATCCATTATTGTTCGATGTTACAACCTATAACCATTACCTCTCTTATGGAGAATTGCTGATGGAAAAAGGGATTTTTCATAACTTTTTGCCATGACTTGACACGTGTATGAGATCGGCCTTCGACCTGGTTCGCTTCACACAAAAAATGAAACAACCACATCACAAACAGAGTTACGCATCCCAACATATTCAGTTACGTATGAGCAACAGTACATACATATTACACAAAAGGTAGCAGAAAATGCAAACAGAGAAAATCACACACTCATACACAGACAATCCATGCATAGCATCCTCCATAATAATATCATGAGTGAATGGATATTATACTGGATTATTATCATGAACAGCATTAATCAGCTCTATACGCAAACACACCGCGTCCATTACATGCACACAGTTAGGATGCAGCACACAACAGGTAAAACACAGTAACTTTTTGGTGTGTGAACAAATTGAAGATATTGGTCATTATTATATATATTCTTATATTTTTATATCATTTATACTACAAAACATTATGATTATGAGTCAGTCAGTATATTATAGAAATTTTCATAAAATATAGTACAGATATGGTGCTGCTGATGATGAGAAAAGATCAGAAGAGAAGAGGATACAACAAAAGGTATTTCCTCACTCATCATTCCAAATTACCATAATAATGTTATCGTAAAAAATGACTATGACCACTATCTTGACTGACCACACAGCACATTTAACCAAAGACCCTAGACCAAGTTCCACTTATCAACATTTACCTATATTACCTATATTAGAGCTACATAACAGCTATGCATAGTAACACTTGGCATGCATAAACATCTATCAATTATAATCGCATAAAAATGCAATGCCATGTGCAGATCTGGAAATATCAAGATCAAATAAAGTCTGCACTTTTGATGAACACATTTACCTATACGAATTCACACAATTCCATGTGTTGAGAAACTCATGTTCCCTTAAAGATTAGGAAATACATCGATGACCAAAAAGTCATGAGATAAGATTATGATTATAACGATGTAGTGAAGATTGAGGTGAACTTAAAGTTAACAATATTGGTTTTATCGATATAACCACTCTATAACAATTAAATCTAAACAATGACGAGGCCTTTTCATTCAGCGGAAGCAACATAGAAATATAATACATTTTACATTAGACATTATTGAACATGTTACACATACACACGCAAACATAAAAGTTATAATTTTCATGACAAATACATTTGAAAAAATTAGAAACAAATATTTGAAATAGCTGGAAATAGTTTAAATGTTGGGGAAGCAGCATCAGTAGTGACTAATGATGGTATTTTAGGCATTTAAATAGATTACATACAAAATTATAAAGGCAAACCAACTTAAAACAGAATTTGTTAGTACATCATAATAATATACCTAATTATACGGCTGAATGCTCAAATGTGCATTTGCTTGGCACACGTGTGCACAATAATAGGTGATGAGGTCATATTTTACTTGACTGTAATTAGGTAATTGCGCATCCAGTAAGTATACTAGGCTAGGCATACATAGGCGGAAAATATCAGTTAATATGCCAAGTAATTAAAAGTTACCTTTTGTTGTTTTCTTGTGGTAAAGGTTAAAAAATATTGATTAGGAAATTAGACTCTACCTTTGCCGATTTTTATATCTTTTGAGAATATCACAAACCCAATAACCTTTAGGCAATCAATCAAGTGTGGAGGAAAAGTGCGATAGTGTGATCAGCTCATCAGCCCTGTACTCATATTCTCTAATTGTCTGATATCTTTGTCTAGGTTGCTGTTCGACGAGCCCAAAAGCAGGATGAGGAGAGAGCTCATGAAATTTTGGATTCAAGATCTGTGGTTCAAAGCAGGGAAGATGTGAGGGCTGCCGAAATGCTAAATAACAACAGCACGTCACAAGGTCCCGGGATTGAGCCTCCCAATTATTATGGAAGTAGACGTGAAGGCGGTGTTCCATTATCACTTCCCTTGTCTCTTCCTCATCATCCTGCTCTTCTCTCTGGATCATCTCCAGGGGCAGCTCTTCACAGTCATAATCACCATCATCTCTCCCATCTTCATCCCCATCATCCAGCACATCTCAATCTTTCAGCAGCAAACTCATCCTCCTCCTCAGGCAGACGTGGAATTCTCAACGTTGACGATGAAGAGTCAGCATCTACCCCTTTGCCCATTGTAACGTCTCCTCCAATGTCCAGCAAAGATAAAGGTGCATCCAGCGACACAGAAGCGGATAGTGCGGACAACAAGTCCACCGAGGGTGGTCGCTCTATATCCAGGTCCACAACAGATAGGGATAGCGTTCGTGGAAGATCACCAAAGCTGGCTTCAGCGGTAGATCATCATGGTGCAAGGAAGGGTTCTCCGATCAGTGTTGGAGGAGGCAGCGGCTCTGTGACCCCATCCACGTCAGCAAGTACGAGTATCCTAGCCGGAAGAATGTTTAGCGCTTCTCGGGGAGGGAGTAGTAGCGGTGGTCCTCCATCGACGTCTCTCATCAGATCTGCAGCTGCCGCAGCCGCAGGGTGGCCCCCATTGATTGATCCTCTGTTTGCTAAGCATCATCATCACGGCAGCAATGGGACATCCTTGATGGCATTACCATCGTCTGTTGGTGGTGGGAGCAGTGGCGGAGGATCGGGTCCGACCGTGACCTCACCTACTTCAATGGCAGCTATGGCTGCAGCCGCAGCTGCAGCTGCATGTGGCGTTGATCCCACCACTGCACATTTTGGTGCTCTGAAAATGTACCCACATATTGGTAAGAAGACAGAGAAAATAAGAATATATAAAAAGATGCATGCTTTCAAAAGAGTAACAAAACATGAAATCTTCTTGCTTTCTGGCATATTGCTTGCGCTTGACAAAAATCTTTATCTACACCGACATAAAAAATCTGATTATGATTCACACGGTGACTATGAGTAATGCATGGTAAGCCAAAAATATGTACGCACAATTTACTGTTTCTCTCTCATAGTCTACACTGTGGACTCTACAGAGAATACATACCTAGTTTTCATTATGTTCTTTTGAATGAAGTGATAGTAAAACAAATCATCTTGAAGCTAATCGCTCACGCAGGCTTTCCCTGTACAAAAAGTTGTACTTTTCTGTTTGCTGCGCTACAGTGGTAATTTCATAAATTTGTCCTTTTTCAGTGCACACTGTTTAGTTATTGGTAGCGTAATATTTGGTGGATGTAAAATTACAGTATTCGTAAGGAAATGTATGAGGATAATAACAGGATCAATGACAAGATCAGCGTCACTCTGTCAGAGGGACGATTGGTAAACTTGTATGAGTTTACAACTAACTAAACATGCTATAAAATCAATCAGACTTTTTACTTTACGAGAATACGAGAAAAAAGTCCGTAAAAAGTGTCAGTGTCAGCACTTGACATATTCCGCCCATTTAGAGCTCAACTCTGTTTGATTGTACCTGTGTGTGTAATGCTGTGGAAAAAATTGTATTATTTCTCGTTCGGTAAGGTGATTTCAGCTGGTTTTACTTGTGGCGGCGGTTGACGATGAAGAAATGACAGGCGAAGATATAAAATTATTTCTTTGCATTATTCTGCCGTGTGTAGTAAGTCTCTGTTTAGCACAAGAGCAGGCCAAACAAGCATACGAGACACACATACTAAACGGCTAGCTATGTGGAAACTCGTAAAAACCTAGTTTTCAAAATCCATTTATTTCCTCTCGCTTCGTTCTCCCTGCTATTGTTCTTCCCTCGCAAGGGAAGGTATTCTCTAATCGTTTTTTTTGGCAGAATCGTAAAATCACTGCCACGTATGTAGGCTACAAAATGTACCAGAAAGATCTGTCATGTAAGGATCATGGGTATGCACTGTAAAAACGGGAGTAGAATCGTGAAAGGTGTGCTGTTGCAGCATCTTGTGGAGCACAAGATTTTTTCTCTCGAACGATGCCCATTAATACAATATAACAACTTGTAATATGTTTTCCCATCAAAATTATATAACGACATTAGATTTATATCGATTGTATATCCTACTACCTTTTATAACTCTCCCAATACCCACCCAGTAGCCTTTTCAATCTCGCTGCTACGTGCAAGTCGGTATTCTTTGCCTCTTCCCAGGGGTAACCTGACACTATAACCCTTTCTTCTTTTTTGCCCGAGAAACAGGTATAAATCCCATTAGAATGACTTAATCCTAAAAACCTGTAAAACGATTCTACTTTTTTGTGGCCCTTTTTTCTTTCGAAAAAAAGAACACGTTTTATTATACACCATATGCCGAATTATGATTGAATATTCTCGGTGGAATACTAATAAGAAAGGTAAACGGGCAACAAAACCAGCATGACATGACACATACTTAACTTGCCTGTTACATAATAAAAGATTTTCTCTCAGTACTGATACAGGGATGCTGCTGATATAATTTTCAGGATGGTAGAAGTAATGGTGTTCATGACTTGATAGCACTTGGTTACCCTTTATTAAAAGAGGAGGTCGTAGGATTCATCAGCTCCCCGCAGACTAAGAGGCACTTTTTTTAATGATGATCAAAATCATTAAAATGGTATCTACGTTGTAAATGACTCACTAGCCATAAGTAATACATTTTTGACGATAAGTAGAATAAGCTAGGATACAAGTAGAGTACCATGAAATGGTAGGACATTGGTGAAAAGATAATGTCTGCAGTTGCTTCTTTAATAACATGACAGCTCTCTCACCACACATCTCTCTCTCAACATTTCCCTTTACGATAGGTAAAACTTAATGACAAAAACATTAAAATCAGAGCAGTAAGCAGAACTGCTCCCGTTACTCATCCCTGCAAAATACCAAACGGATGGGGTGAAATGATGCAAAATCATTATGGAAAATGATTCTCACTTTTTATTATTACCATTACTTCTGGGCACCTGTGGCATTCCTTGAAAATGAAATTAAACATTTTATCTGTTTCTCTCTGTGAGCTACAACCGCAGTATTGGTCCTATATAGCTTCCACAACCAGCAGCGTTACCATTAAAATATAACTTTTGGAGGTTACCTTTCCTATATTTTCACAGTTGCATTTAAATGTTTTATCTCCACCTCCTAAAAATGAAATGGTTTCGAACGAAATTTTCAAATCTATCATGTCTACATTTGCATAACCAAACCAATATTATTTTTGGAGGTTCCACTCAATCCATTTTGCGAAATGCCAAAAAGATCGCACAAACGAACACGTGTGTTGTGTATACGCTTGAGCGTTGTCGATTATTCAAAATTCTTTTTATTTCCATCATCTTTTTCCCCGTCTCCTCTGTCCTTACATCAATATTTTATTTCCCATTTCTCGAACCATGTATTTTATGTTATGTCTATATGCAACGCACATGTATTACTGTGTCCTAAAACCGTCTACTCTTCCCCTCTCTCTCTCCCTTTCCCTACCTCTTATTATTTTAGTGCAAATAAGCACTCACTTCGTTTTTATTGCTAATAGGCTAAAACACCTTGAAAAAATTTTACGTGCAGTTTTATGTGCATTTGTATGGGTAAAAACTTTCCTAGGAGAAGACATACAAACACAATATATTACTATATATTCTCCTACTATTGATGATGATACGCTTACATATTATTTTCGTACATGTGGGGATTTGCTCAGAGTTGTTATGCGGTTCGCGTGAAGAAACTACTACTTTGCATTCTAACTTTACTTGGCAAACGCTTCCCTCCAACTCTAGACGAGTGAACCGTACACAAACCATGATCATTCGCAATGCAGCTCATGTCACTGTCACTGTGCGGATAGAAAGGAACACTGTGTTGCTTTTTGCTGTAAACCTATTTTCGTGCTTTCGGTCGTAAATCTCTGTTTTTAAACACTTTTTTATCCCTGCCACTTTATTGCAGACAATATAATACAATTGCTTATTACTTTCCTATTGAGAGGTATGCATTTCTACATATATTACCACACCACATGCAAACACGTCAACCAATTCCTTATTCATCATCATCTTCCACATTATTATGATCACGCATTATTAGTATGTGCAGGGACATACATGCGCTGTAAAAAATATTGTAAATGAAAATTGAATACATAATAATAATTTTTTTCTCTATCTTTCTCCCTCTCGTAAAAACAGAATACCTATGCAGCGCGTCAAGTGAGAGCTGCAGACTCATAATCATATAATGAACGCAACATTTACAAATATTTAGGTATATTTTAATGGTTCATGGTTGTTTTGTAGTTGGCGAGTAACGACAATAATGTAAGCTTGTACATAGCAAATATATCAACTATCACAAGTCATACATTAATTTCACATGATGCAAACTATGATTGTTGATGATGATGCTGCTGCTGGCGAGGATGAAAACATAAAGTTATGCCGTTAACTATTTAAAAAATTGAAACCTTGATGAAAATGAGGATGATCATGATGACAGCGGTGCGGGACTAAATAGTAGGACTAGCAAATAAATAAACGCTTTAATATAGTAATCTCCTATCTCTTTAAAAAAAACTTTTTTCAAAAAGTCATTAAATACGTTTCGCTAGTATTTTTACGAGGAAGAAAAAATATGATGCAAGCAAGGAGCATCATCAAAGCGCAAGGCGCAAACACAATACCACCTTTTTCCTTGTAGATATAAAATACATAATAATAATATTTATGCGCGTGTGTGTAAGTTATTATTACTTATTTTTAAATGTGCTGCTGTTGTTTCGTGGGATGAAAACGGATAGCGATATAGATGAAGTGTATATATAATGTGTAGATGATGAAGATAATATGCCGCCGTGATTGTAAAACTGTAAACTGAAATCGATCTCTATTGATATTTTTACGACGGATTTGTTACCAAGTTTGACGAACGAACAGGAACAATAACATTTTCATCCTATAAAAATGAATTTTTATGAAAGTATACAAGTTTTAGTAGCATTTTTCAAAACAATGCAATATGAGCTACTGTGAAGTAGTAGCAGACACGATAAAACCGTGTATAAGAAAGTAGAATAACGATTTCCTCAACAGACTACATTATTATAATCATGCACGGTGTTCTGTGAGTACCACCAAATAAATAATATTATGTGCTATAATTTTTTAACAATTTATTATTAATATTCATATCTGTGACAAGGTAAGGTGTAAAATGATGGAATGGAAATTATTGTAATACAAGTGAGGGAGCGAACCGCGGTGGTGATTTATAATTTATACCAGCGGAACACTTAAAAAAGACGTATCCTCGAGAAGGGAGTAAAATAATATATGTTGCAATAAAAATGCAGTTATTCTTATTAAAAATCCGACAATGCAACCAGGTTGCTTTAATAGGGCTTTGAAGGATTTTAAGAGGAAAAACCGATTAGGAAAATGCTATAAAATGTGTGTGCATAATTGTATGTGCGGTTGGTTTGTATGTACATTTGTACATATAATGTATTTTCAACAGCCTAATTTACAAATCGACACAAATCCAGTTTCCCTTACTCATTCATTCGTTGATACATTTTAAATTGTATTCATCCAGTCTTTTGAAACAAGATTAAATTCTTGTTTCTAGTTGTAACTTCACTGGTTTGTTAAAAGTTATGATTGACAGCACTTATTGCTTGTACATCAATCAAAGAAAAAAACATTTTACCTTATTTAACTTGCAATTTCTATACAAAAAAACCACACTTACGCAAGGTACAACATTTTCATTTCTCATAATTCAGCTTTTGTTACATATATATTCAATTTGTAAAACAATGATTTAAAATAAGCAAAAGCAGAAAAAAAAAATTTTCCTCCACAACCAAATATTATATGATTTTTTTCCTTCTTACCGTTAAAATAGAATCCAAATTATGTTCACTAGTAGTTTCCTTGTCCATTTCAACTTATAAAAATAACGCACATTCTTTACCAACTTGTACATTGCCAAATTAGCACAAAAATCACTTTTATATCTTCTATCATGAATTAAACACTGCATGAAACGCTAATTGATTTTATTCCATCATTCATAGCCACCATCTTTGCTTACTAATTTTATCCAGCAATGAATTAAACAGGCTGAGTGATGTGGAGATGTGAGTCGCTCAGCGAGAACTGAACAGACTTTCCCAGATAACCGTGATGTTGTTATTAAAAGTTCGAAAAACCGAGAAGTAGGGGCCACCAATTACTGAGCAGGGCTTATCAAACAAGCTAAACCAAAGTTTTTCCATACTATCCTTACAAGTCACATCATTCCACCTTCAACTCTTGTCTAATACCGGCAGCAGCATGAAAAGTAGAAGACCTTGCAAACAATGTTGCTTGACACCATTTTACCATTAGCATATATGTGTAAGCTACAATGTATCGCGTGTTGTTTTGGTGCGTTATGATTTTATAAACGAGATTTGATCACTCACATCATTACACAATACTCACACTTCCATTCACAATGTAATTTCTGTTTTGCAATATGGAATCTTCACTCCTGTGCATTCCCACATACGTACTCAAAACTGACAACTGGGAACACTCGCAAACAATGTTGCACAACATGCACAGGTTTACGCACTTTGTGGTTAACGATTAAAATGGCTTATTAAAATCTCTTAGCTATGTCCTTGATTATGAAGATGTGTGAACGCTTCTGCTATAAAATCAAAACTGAAAAAAGTTTAAATGTCCATCTTATTCACCTGTATATATGTACAGTTTGCCATGAGCTACCTCAACAATAACACCACGTCATCATCATCATCATGATAATTTTCATTGCTATTTGCTATGCATCAAAATGTAAACTTATATATGCATAGCAGGTTATCATCATCGTCATCCATAAGTATTTTTACCTGTATGTACACAATTTTCATCGAATTCAACGACCTTTGCCTTTGAAAAACAACAATTTTTTCTTCAAAACAAAGTATCTTGCTAGTGTATTTCTTTCAAAAGAGCATCTCAACAATGCTAACTGCGAAAAATGTCTGGTCTACTACTGGCCGAACTGCAACTACGCAGTTAGTAAAAAAGTCGAAATAGATAGTAAGATGCGTGTAGATCCCAGACAGTCAGCCAGACCCAGACTAGACACTCAATCAAAGCGTGTGTGTGTGTGATTTTGTGTGTAACTCACGTACTTACACGTCTGCTTTGATTCAACAATGTAGCGAGGGGGTTGATGTTCGATGCTTCAACAATGAAATACTTTATAATGGTGCAGTACAGTATTAAAAAAGGACATACATACATGGGTACATCAAAATGATATCAAAAGTGGATATCACCAGAATCACCAGACATCCCCTCATAAAACATAATTGCGTTGTTTTTCTCCATTCTTGTGGCGTTGGACTGTGTACAATAACACAGGCGTGGAGCAGGAGTACGTCTTCAAAACAGGAGCAATGTACTGATGACCTTTTCTTTATGTTTTGAATTTATTTCAGAAATTGTACGATTAAATGTATATTTCTCGACTGGGATTTACATTAGGGATTGATATTGACTCTTTTTACAGCTTCTGCACTACTAAAATATGTATTGCTATCTTGAATTGACGCAGTTGAGAAAAAAATTGTTTTGATACTGCGCATCAGAGCTTGACGTTTTAGTATCAAGTTGTTATTCACAGGTGCTCGTCCATTGTTGGCGTTTTGAGAGGTGTTTGATCCAGCCCCCAAAGGGATTATTGTTACTGCTATATACAACCCCTGGTACTTTGTAATGTTGTGATAATTGAAACATATTACCTAACTCTGTGTATATTACCCCACCATTTACCTCCCCTTCATTCATCAGTTACCCGAAACATTGTTTTCATCTGTGGTTGTAACATTGTGTCAGTTTGTATTACACAAGGCAAGATCATTTAGTATGAATGAGGAAGGAGAGATAGGTATAATAAAAATTAAAGCTAATGCTTTCCTACCTGTGCTTACAAGAGTGTACATTTTGTTTCATTCAACTTACTGATATCGTAAACGAAGGAGGGAGAGTGAGTTGTGCAAGTGTCTAAATGTTCTTTTGAGCTTGTGGTAGCGTGCTTTCAGCTTTCTGTGAATGCATAGTTTGTTAGTGCTTGGTGTAGTAAACACTGTTTTCAATCGTTCTTTTTGTTTGCCTATCGTGATGACAGGTCTACAAGGTGTGGAGACAATGACGGCTATTGATGAAATGAAAGAGTCTGTGAAAGCGGTTATGGAAATGTTCCGACTTCCGTCAGAAACAGACTTTCTCATTTACCGGATTCTCAAGGACTACCGAGGGGACTTTAAACAGGCATCGTCAAAAATCTTTGAAGGTAAGAAAGTTTCGTTTTTAATACAGTATTTCTTATTGATTTATCATGCATGTAATCTTACCACTAGTCGTACGTGTTACAGAAGTACATTGTTATTGCTTTCTCCAAATATAATTTTTCATCTACCTTGGCACAATTATGAAATTTTTATGATGAAGCCACAGCCACATCATGAATGGTCTTCACGGCTCCATTTATCCTGTAATTATCTTTTTTCCTTTACTATAGCCCAATGTGAATTGAGGTCTTGGGAATTCTTGAGGGAAGCAGCTCGAGGTGTTTATCCCTACTATCCCGCTGCTGCAGCGGCAGCAAACTCTGCATATTACTATCATCCCGTAACTGGTAGTAGCGGGGGTGGAAATGGTGGTGCTGGTGGTAGCTCAGTCAGTCATCCCAGCAGTACTCCACCGGATCTGTACAACTCAATCAATTCCTCATCCAATCATAGAATCAATATTGCGGTATGAATCAACATGAATTAACAAAATATTTTCAACTTATGATTCTCTATATTAGTAGTAGTATTCTTATGTAGTCTTTAATTAATGTTTACTTCCGCCGAGTAAACGTTTGTAAATACCTTTTTGATCATAGTTGTAAGAAACACATTAATACAACATTATTTCTAATATTACTTTCCACTCAACTCCCTTCTGCCGCTATTTCTGGCATCATATACACTTTGTCTTTTAACATACAACATCTTATATATAACTACCTATATACATTATATAGTACTTATATACTATGTTAAGTAGCCGGTTTCTTTTTTATCATTTCCGGTTTACAAGTTTTGAAATTGCAGACTTTAGAATGCAATTTGTAAAAAAAATATTCTGTACTTCTTCAACTATTTAGTCTGTTATTTGTACTTGTTGAACAGTTTGTGTAAATAATTAGAGTTCACAATGTATTATGGGGCAATCATTTTTTCCAAAGGAGAAAACTACAGTTATCATATCCACAGGGGTGTTGATTTTTCAATTGTTTGTGTCTGTAAATATGTAATTTAGCAAGGGGATGTACATAAAGTAACATTAATACAATTACACTGGTTATTGTCGGCACCCGGTTTTAACCAAAATTCACTGATAATATTATAGAGATGGTGTATGGTTGCACTAATAAGATGTTATTGAATAAGCGTATAAATCATTTATAACATTTTTAATATGTAATTGATTCATCTTTGTTGAGTACATGACCCCGATTTTGTTTTTGTAGACATTGGGCAAGGTTCAAGTTACCCCTGTAATACCGGCACTTGAGGATAACGCTGCGGCATAGCATAGCAGCAACAGTAAAACAGTAAAAGAATAGTCCTCACTGTGCAGCCGATGCAGCCACATTCACACGGTTTTGTTCAATGCAAGTGAAAACAGTCAGTCAGTAGTCAGTACAACATTCTATTTCTAAAGTATGCATGAAACAAAAATAACAATAAAAAATAATCATTAGAGGTACATAATCCAGGTAAGATTAGGAAATAGTTAAACTGCAGCTCATTCTTTGTACTCATTGTTGCTATTTTCTCAGCTGCCAAGAACATCATCGCATAATCATCATGACTAACATTACTTACCCTACCCTGTGAACTGTTGAATATTTATAGCCAACCGCCTATTATCCTGTTGTTCGACAAATTAGAAACATAATATTTCCAGCGAACGATCGTAAAAAAGAAAAGAAAAATGTTTTAGGTACTCGCTACTTCTTCTCTTGTCAATATTATGTCAATCATGTGTCACTCTCTCAGACTTTCAACTCTCAGCACATTAACTGCCAAATGCCAGCCATGCAGTCTGAATATGCAACGAAGTAACAATCTTATCGTAAGATCAGTAGATACGTCTTGCTACGAACTTCAGGGAAGTTGATGTCTAATTCTGGAAAATATTGAGACAACGACAACGAAATAACATGTAGGAAACTTCATTTCACTGAATCAACAGAGTTGTGAAACATTTTTTCGTGCCAATGCCATACATTATTCGATTGCCTAGATAGTTGGGTAGCTATTTACTTTTGTAATGTCTGGGCAAGAAACAATTTTTCTCTGTAGGTTGATGTACACAGTAGCAGAAAAAGTACGTTTACGCAGAAAGCAAGCAAGGATAAATATGAACAGATTTTTTAAAAGATAAGGCAGCAGCAACTAAACTTGCTGTGTAGCATAATACATTAAAATAAATTACAGTTGCAGCAGGGGTTTGTTAAGTCTAGGTTACATTGGAACTTCGTAGATTTAACCGCATGCAGTGATCAAATAAAGATGAGCATTACTACGCTCTGAGCTGTCGATGATGACGAGATGTTTTTTTAGTTTTAAAAAGTTGAATGAATCGAGTTCTGTACAGCAAAACATAATATTTTTCATGATGGTATGAGTCAATGAGTGAACGTTTACTGTACACCATAATATTAACATTGAAGCAGTACATTACTTTATTGTATCAATAGTACTATTTTTTGTTTTTGCTACTTTTTAGGGGCATCAAACTGACGGCTCTAAGCACAAATACTTGCATAATATTATATATTCCTAGCATATTATACTTAACTTACTTTTCTCTGATAATCAATTACCTTTTGTGATTTTCCCCAAAAAATATCTAAATAATTCACTATAATACAATGTACTGTTATATTACTTCTAAATATTTCAAAGTAGATTTTGTCAATGTTGCATTATTGGTACATAGGAAAGAACAGTATACTAGCTAAAGGAAGGTGAATAGACGGATTGTGACTGATGGAGCTGTTGAGTGATGATTTGCAGAAAAGACGAGGTATTTGAATTGTATTACTATTTTGTAAGTTTACCGCAGATGTTGGCTACTACAGCATAGCTCAAATTCAGCACGCACAAGTCAGTAGTAAACTGGGATAGGTGTAGGTAGTAATTACCTCATCCGTCTAAAACTACTCTGCTGTAGGTGATTGGTTTATATTTTGGATTTTTGGAAATGAGACTGATGATGAAAAGATGAAATTGAAAGACTTCTGGTTTGGTTTGAAATGAAACGTGCAGCCAGTCAAATTTTAAAGAAAAGGACTTTTTAAAGGTATATCTAATTGTTGTTCTCAATTTCTATTTGATAAGCTATATCTAAAAACTATTGTGTAGTTATAAGCACATACATTATGTAGGTATAAAATTTTTGTAGCAGGAATAGTACATTATTATACCTAATACCTATACAAAACTGCGACGTAATTATTGTACCTTCTCCATCCTTAATTACTTAATCAGCCGTGAAGTTGTTTGTTTTGTAGAAGAATAGGCATATGTGTGTCTGTTTTCAATATTTTCATGTATACTTTAATTTTGAAGAGCTATAATAATATATTGCTATAAACTCAATTATATTATTTACAAACTAATAAATATACGATATGCTGCCCGAGATCTTTTTTGTGTCAGTAATATAATTTAAGAAGGCCAAATATCAATCATCCATTCGTAGTCCAGCTCATAGTTTTATAATAAGCTTAAATGAAACTTTCTAGTAGCCCGTAGTATTTTTGTGTATCAAGCTGGTTGATGATTTAAACGATTTTAGCCGAAAATAATAAGAAACTTGTTATACTTAAATATAAAATATTGTTCCACTAGAAATTTTAATCTCATAAATTAGTCCACGTGTTATTACTATTCATCATGACTCACAGATTTAAANATAATAAGCTTAAATGAAACTTTCTAGTAGCCCGTAGTATTTTTGTGTATCAAGCTGGTTGATGATTTAAACGATTTTAGCCGAAAATAATAAGAAACTTGTTATACTTAAATATAAAATATTGTTCCACTAGAAATTTTAATCTCATAAATTAGTCCACGTGTTATTACTATTCATCATGACTCACAGATTTAAAACATGAAATAAGAAAAAATGTTTACTGTTATAAGCGTAATATCTACAAATGATTTAAACACTAATAAACAAAACTCTCAAATTAGAATTTCACTGTGTATATTCATTTATTGCTAATGAGGGCTCTCATATCGCCCCAAGATATGATTAAAACTGGTCAGTTGATATGAAAAACGATTTCTAAGCATCTTTCTTTTTCATGTTTACACTTCTGTCACGCACATCATCATAAACACTTTATTATGTGGTCATGTTATGATTAAAACTGGTCAGTTGATATGAAAAACGATTTCTAAGCATCTTTCTTTTTCATGTTTACACTTCTGTCACGCACATCATCATAAACACTTTATTATCTGGTCATGTAGAAGAGTGTCCATGAATCCAAGCTAAAAAAATGCTTTTAATAGCTCACCACCATCATCATCACATTACGCATCGCATCATCAATAATTTTACTATTATCAGTTGGTCGTCTTGTTCCGTCTTCTCCTTCATCCAAGGGCAATGTGATACAGCAACAAGGACAAAAGAGAAAAGGACACACTAAAAAATTGCTCTCTGTGTTTAAATATTTTTAAATGACTCATGACTCTGTTGTGCATTGTTTTAAATACGAATTTCACAGTAATACACTGTTGTTATTTTCTATTCTACATGCCACTGCAGTTGTTTCTTTTTTTTTACAAAGCTTATAATCTGCACTCTTGTGTGTGATGTACCACATACTATTTTTTATTGGTTTTTAGTTACAGTCCTATAGCCCCGTCATCATTATTACTAAAATGTACGAATATTACCCTACACGTTACTTCAAAGCACACATAGAACAATATATACATATATAATATATAATTAGCGGAAGAACGTTAAAAATTTTAAAACTGTGTCTCCTCCTCCCACCATTATTTTACGACGACAGTTTTTAAAAATTCCCTGTGTCCCTCAAACATACATATTATGCTCACTCTATTCGTTATCCCTTTTGTCAGTATCATTATCTTTTACAATGCCGTACTTAATTTATATATACGTATTTGTATTATTCACTATAATATTGGAAACGAACAAGAAAACTCGTAAAAATTTATATATTATATGGACAAGCATATAATAATATAAAGTACCATTCCCATTTCCATTCACTTCTTTCCTACTTTTTTAAACAATGTCATTACAATTTTAGCTTGGTGTGGGGAACAAAGTACACACGGTTTTACTCTGAATCTGCCAAATACAAGGATATACATCATAACAGCCCCACTAAAAGCTATGGCATGATTTTGTGCAATGGTACCTCTCACATAGCCTCCCTTTCTCTCTCTCTCTCTCTCCGTCGTACACATTAACGACCAATTTCTGAATATGTAGTTAAAATGGAATAAAATTTTAAGGAAAAAAATGTGTCTCCATTGTTAAAATGTTCTAGAAATTTTTTCTACCATGTAATATTATTATTATTGTTAACATAAAAATTCATACACGCATTAATAAAAAAGTCATTTTTGTTTCTCCAACTGTAAAAACGCTGCTTTTCATAAATGAGCGTATGTATATAAATGTATGCGGTGACTAACTGAGATTCTCATTCGCTCTACTCCTGTCTTTATTATCATAAGTATATTTATTATCATAACAATTACCATGAATCATGATGATGATCGTTATTACCAGCCTTTTCTGCATTTGAATTTTTGAAATGACGAAAACGATGATGATATGAGCAGTCAGAAGAGAGGAGAGAGGTTGGAATTACAATTTATAAACTCTGTTGTACGCTTTCCCATTTGCGTGTGTGTGCGTTTGACTTGATGAGGATGAGAAAGAAGCGAGCATGGATATATGTGTGATGATGAAAATAAAATAAAAAGTGAAGTAGATAGAGAGAAATACAACTGACAACGGAAGAAGGGAATGGTTTTATAGCAGAGTACATATCTAGTTGCATAGAATGTTTGAGGATGCGCATCTGATGACGTTGTTTGGCTGCCGTAAACGCTTTGCCACGCCACACACAGTGTACTATTGGACTGGCTTTTCATCCCTTCGCCTGGCCCTTGGCAATATTGCTTACATGTTATACACACCACAACCTTACATGGTAATGCTACAAAAGTTATTATGTATCTCTCTCTCTCTCGCTTTCTATCGTGTTCACAATATGCTCACCTTACTTTATAAATAAAAATGAAAATTATCATCGTTGTACCGTAACCAACCAAAGTTGTTTCTTCACTCATTTGATAATACATAAAAGCACAACAATGAGCCGATGAACATGTTGCACACACACACACAATGGAAATAATAGCCAGGTAATATATACAGAAAAAAGGCTGACAAAAAACTATGTATTTCTTCTGCTATTTATTATAACGTACCGATGTGAGTATAATGTGCGCATGATGAGACGGTGGTGATGATCTCTTGTGTTTCCACTTTCGAAGCTGCTGTTCAAGCAGAAATAATGGACTAGGCACATATGAGAAGACAAATGGCTCAGAAAAAGAAGTAAGTTTTTATGGACCTTTATGAATATTACTAGCCTCAAAAAAGTAGTTAAAAAGAAAATGAGTGAGAGACCTTCTTTCAGTTTTTTATGTGCATCATCATATTATGTATATGGAATGAGTATATATATGTATGTATGTCGCACGGTGAACAATGACTGAAAATAATAGAATGTATTAAAACTATTTAACTACCAATGTTTTTTCTTACACATTTCTACAATTTGCACAAAAGCACGAGGTGATTTATGGTTGGCAGTTAAAAGAATTTAAAAGGGATAATTACAAAGCATGTTTAAAATGTGTGTGTGTGTATTTCATATATTATACGGGTATGTACATTTGGTTTCAGTTAAGGATTGCACGGTTGTAATATAATAGGGAAACCCATATACTCATCCAATCGGCAGACTTTTATGTCCCATAACCGATACATGAAGGATTTCGCAAACGGAACACGCCGAGCAAAGGGCTACTTATTGCTTAAACTTTGGAGTAGACACAAACATATTATATGGGCATTCACGCATGTACCCACTTTTGACTTTTCATTTTTCTCACACAAGTAATTTTTAAAAAGATGCGACTGCTCTGAAAGTAATAATATTTTTAAAGATGAAGAAATTCTTGCAACAACCACGACAGCGAAATGTTTGGAGCCCTTTTGCATCACGGTAGGTATAGACTATTGTGTGATCATCATTAAATGTGTACACAATTTATGGAATTATACTGTGTTACATCTTCTTTTCTCCTCACACACATGTAGTCAGTCAGCTTAAATGAAAAAAAGCAAAGTAAGCATCTGCAAAAAATACTTTTTATGAGTATATAAATGTTAGCGAGGAGCCATATAAAATGTTTGGAAAAAAGGGAAGAACATTTTCCAGTCGGTCTACACTCACTTTTTTTGCTTGGCTGGCAGAGTTTTAAGGTTTTGCAATGGCAATATAATAAGTAGGATATTTGAGGCTTCGAGGATAGAAATAAAAAAAGCGCTGGACACGCATGAGAAAAAAGTGTCGCCAGTGGTGCTTTTATGGTGATTAGCTTGCTGATTATGTGAAAAGCAAAAAGCAAAAGTATTTTTTAGATGGATGTAATAATAGTAAACGTAGCAAAGAGCATAAAAGAAAGAAAATCATCATAAATGAGAATTTGTGCTCATCAAATGGAGTCAAATGAATATTAATGATGGCACGACAGTGGTGGGGTGATTTTTAAAGGACACAGAGACAGAGTGAAATGTTTTATTAATTTATTTTAATTATTCATAATATAAGCTTTTATTGTAATATGCCACACGCTCTCATCTTTTTACGCTTTTGTTGTTGTCTTCTTTGATAAACTGTTCACATTACCCCTAAAGAAAGATAAAGTGAAAGCTAGAGTATAAGAATGTTAGGGTTATGGGAGGGGAAACGTATTTAATGCAAAAACTTTTGACGCCCGTTGTTGTGCTGCTGCTGACTGATCAAATTAAGTTTTTTATTGTTTCATCAGAGTCGTGTCATCCTCTTGAAATGAATCCAGTCTATCCAGGTCATAAACAAGTTATTACTTTCATCATCAATTTTCACCATTTCCTATAAATTTGAAATGAGCAGCAGTGTCGGTGCAACTGTATCATAATAATAGAATAATACAAAAGGTACACCATATGCTCCACGATAGCTATAAACAATTTTTTAACGATGATCATAATAGATTTAGTATTTAAACTAATTACATACCTACTCATAATGATAAGCGGGAAATGGCTCGTATAACTTTGTAATAAGAAAAGGGTAGTATGTGCCATCACTACAGATAATCAGATAGTTTTGTTTTTCGTATTGGGGCATATAGAAATGAAAAGGGGAAAATGTTGTATATTGAGTGGGTCGGTGTTCAGTAATTCTGAATTTATTTACCTCGTAGCTGAAATGGAATTGGAGTCAGCGTGAGTCATCACCAAAATCCGCCGATTTTAGATCACCTTTTTATTACAGGGCTAAACAGTAAAATAAGTATTTTGGAAAAACAATGATTTTGCCTCTCTGGATTTTATTGTGTAATGGCATACCAGTAAAAACTTTGTGGTAGGTTGTAACTCTCTCTGCTGATATTTCGTTCGTGGGTGGATTTGGTGGGGATGAAAATGCTTTTTAGGGTTTCCAGCAGAAAAATAAGAACGGTGATCTGCTGAAAACCTAGAGAAAATTCAGATACATGCCGCGTCATATTCCTTTTCTACCGGAAAAGTGGAAAATGCTTTTCATTTCATCCTCCAACTATATAATACTTTATTTTATGTCCTTTTTACTCCTTTCCACCCGGTATTACGCATTTAAGATACAATTCGTGATAATAAAATGAGTAAAAGTTATGAACACGCTTTGGTTGCTTCTAGTATATTATTTTTCGACCGAGAATATAACACTCTTTTAATGGATTTAGGATTATCCTTTGCTTCAGTCGAGTCTCCAATTATGATTTTGCGAATGTAATGCCGATGCCCGGTCTTTCCCATTTCTCTTGTGGTAGGCGGCATACTTTAGGGTAAGATAAAACAACATGTTGAATGAAAATGGTAAAACATTTTAACGATGATGAT
>JAHZMV010002192.1:0-11226 GCA_027743765.1 Coecobrya sp. COE2 | reverse complement strand
CCGGCTCCATATCTTCATCGTCATCATCATCATTCCCATTGTCATCCTCGTCCTCCTCCTCCGACGGGTCTGTTTCATCATCCACCTCATCCGAATCAGAACTGTCATCAATTGTCCTCAAGAAGTTGTCAAAATCGTCCACTTCACCAAACTCATTGTCACCCCCACCCCCCACGTCATCCTCCACAGGATCTGGAGCTTCCAGTTGCCGTTTACTCGGATCCTTACGTGCCTTTCCCATAATAATTAATGACAACAACCAAAAATCCCTGCACAGAAATTCACACTATAGCCCACCAACAAGCTATATACACACTTTTAATTCACAATTAAATATTTTAACAAACTATTATAAAAAATTTACACACCACCAAATGGACAGCGTGTGTATTTTATATCAGGTTTGTTTTGTGTATGCAATGCACCATGCGGATTGACTCGGAGGCGCTTCGAGAAATGCTCAATGCAGCCAGCAAACTTTCATGCATGCTGTCTTGCTGCCATACACGCTTACAAAAATGTAAGCCAACTAACGCAGAATTTAATCATTTCTGTGATTATAGTTTGAAAACAATTATTTTCAACTTGTTAATTAGATTTACTAATTACTTCTATATGGTAAACATGCCTGGTTAATTATGAGGAGAATATAATGACGATATAGGTTATGGGAGCATTATGATGATTTTGGGGCAAAGTGATATTTTCATTGTCATCTTCAGTGAAGAGCAATTTAGTAAAAAACCTTATTCATACAACCTAACATATTGTGCAACTATTTGGAAGGCTACTTTATTTAACTGCGGAGAATGAAGGACTGGAAATCTGATTTAAAAGCGTAAATTAACTTTGTAGTTTGTTGCAAGTTTAGATTGTCCACTGGTCCAGGCATGGAAGCAGCAGCACAATTTAAGCATGAACCATGAAAATGTTAATGAATCTGCAATAAAAAATCGCACAAACTAACTGACATGACAGTTGACACTTTGAAATCTTTTAAACGCAGCAATTTTATTGAATGTAATAATATATTGTAACAAAACAAGCAGCCTATTTTTTACTAACAAAATGCTAAGTACATACATTTGTTGTATTCAATTATTCTTCTTCTCTGTTTTATTTTTTTAAATATCATCCTTGACTTATTTATGACAACAGTAACTCTAAATTTTATGATGATTTAAGTTAGTTTATTTTAGAATTATTTCAAAGTATATAGATTGGACACATACAGGCATTTTGCTCGCATAAAAATATATACTACTACTAAACTCCATTCCGCTGCGCTATAAAACAAAGAACTTAACAAATTCTTATTTTAACAAAAACATGTCTCAGTCTTTAAATGGCTTAAAAAATATTACAATAATAATGTAAACTGATGGCTGACTACTTCTAGCCTGGTATAAAAAAAAGTAGCACGATATGATTAAAATTTATTATTACTCAAGCTCAACAAATAAACATAATTTCAATTTAAAATGTCTCATAATGATCCTTCCTGGTCATCACATTTCCACTTGTTTCTGTCATCTTTGGCGTTCAAAAATATTGTGCAAGTTTCAGCTAGAGTTAAAATAAATGTTAAATGAATGTAAAACTACTACATGTACTAACAACACTGGATTGTAGCTTCTAAGTTATAAATTAAAAAATAAGTTACTAATTTCAATGAAAAATGGAATTCGGATATACTGAAAGACAACAAAGGATGAAGGGCCGTGCATGGGTGGATACGCAAATGGAACCGAATTTGTTTAGAAAACCAATTTTGCAAAATACAACATGACCATTGAACCAATACCTATCGTGTTCCAATTATGGGAAACCTGACTAGCATGATTTGAAATATCATTTGTAGTGTTTGTTCCAATTTGGCCAAAACGAGGACTGGATTTTGGTTCCTCGTCTAATGAATTGGATCCATCTTCATGATCACTAATGATTTCATTTAAATCTGTTAAGTTAGTCATTTCAGTTCCCCATTGGAATGGTTTGTCATTAAAAGGATGTGGATGATGATGGTCATGGTCACTTGAAGGAGAGTCTGCACTATCCGCATCTTCCAAAGCATTTACAACTTCTTCTGGAATTGAATGTTGTTGCGGGTCTGTAACTGATGATACATTTTCCTCTTCTTCGTGATGCGATTCTGAATTATCTACTTGTTCAATTTGGGCAATTTCCTCGGGAAGATTTTCATCTTCTTCGTTGGAAGACGAATGTTGTTCGCTTTCATTAGAATCTAATGACGGTTGCGGCGAATGAGTTTCTGTCTCCCTAGAAGTTTGATTAATGGAAACTGCAGGTGACTCATCGTTTCCAGCCACTTGTTCCTTTTCTTCTGTCGGTTCAGGATCAACAATAGCCACCAATTCCTGCTCATCTGGAGACTCCACACCATCTTGAGACCTGGCAGCTCCTTCAGAACTGTCTTCTGCAGACTTGTCATGATCCCCACGATGAGGACCATGATGATCATGATCCTTTTCTGCGGAAGCACTGCTCTCCCCACTTGTCTCTGAACTACTGCTACTTTCCGCAGAATCGTGGGCAATGTGAGAACTATTTGTGTTAGAAGCTAATGGGATATTGTATCCACCGTCCACTTTACAGCATCTCACCTTCAAATTGTTCAATCCAGTTGTGTCAACTATATAAAAAGAAAGCAATGTGGATTAACTTTTTAGTTGTTTCAAAGGATACGATTTAGTCTAATTGTAAGATAACTTACTGGAGCGTGAAGTCTCCACTTGCGTTTGCAGTCCACAAATTGCATACCCAGGCCAGCATAACTGTCTATCTGTCCACTCTCCTCGTTGCGTTCCATCCCCCTCCAGATAAATATATCCCTCCTTTTGATACAAATCGGAACACACCAGCTTCAGATTATTCCCCGCAGTGTCATCCTTCACCCCGGTGGATGTCTCAGATCTAAGCTGGAAGCCAACAGCAATCAATTTGGTTTCAGGACTTCCGGTAGCTGCAGGTGGGCAAAAAAAATCCTGCTTCCATTCTCCATCACTCCCCACCAAACTTGTGATGGCTACCAGATCTTGAGAAAATTCGGATGTGCTGTATGGGTTCTTACAGTAAAATTTGACTGCATTTAAACCAGTATCATCCTTCACGCCCTGATTCCCATGAACCTTTAACTTCATCCCAACAACGACTTGATCACTTGGACAATGTTCCAGTTTGCCCCAATCACCCCATCGACTCAATTTCGGATTCTCAATAAAGTGATGCCGATTTCCATACGGTATTCCAGCACAAACAAAAACTGGTAATACCAATTGGACAAATATGCATATAGCTTGTTTCATTGTTACCTCCATTGTCACAAAAAATAATTATTACAAGAAAGTGAAACTTTTGAGGTCTAAACTTTTCAAGATACTTTTTTATGCCCTTGGCAGGCAAAATAATAGCTAGAGTAGCACTTTATCATCAACTGTCAACTTGTCAACGATTTAACTCATTCTCACAACTCAACTGCATAATCCTTATTTTTATGCGTCCTCCTACGCTGCTTGCTACACATCGACTTTAATAAACTTGAAACTTGAAGGATGATGATAAGAAAGGAAGAAAAACGATACTAATAATAAAATGAAAGTTGCTGTTGGTTGTCCCCCTCACAAGCGAATGAAGCAACTCAAGCAGAGATTATGATTATGTATTAAAGTTTAAATGATGAGGCAATGAACGCCAGTATATAGTGCACACACACAGCTCACATACAGAAGCTCTCTTCTCAGAGAACTCTCGTGTTTAAAATGTTAAATGCTTTAAAAGGACGGAAAAGGGAAGCTGGCAACTTAAATAGAAGCCAACTTTTTATATTACCGACTTATGCACCACATTTTTCGAGAGCGTTTGTTCTTTTGATAGTGATTATGAATGACTGATGACTGTGGTGATACATGGTTTTATGTATGCATTAAAATGTAATAATTTTGAGCGTAACTGATAATTGAGTCAGCATTAATTTTTCCTTCATGTGTAAGTAAAGCAAGTAGGTAACAAACCAAAACAGCTAAAAAGAGTCGTTAGAATGATGATACTCCACAACAGGGGCATATTTACTGTTAAAGAGAGAGAGAGCTGTAATCTTGTTAGGTAGTTTGAACTTTGTTAGTTTTCTATAAAGCTTCTTTTGTTCGTTAGAAATAGGACTTTCTCAAAGTGTGCATATATCTGAGGATAATTGTGGGGTAGTTTGTGGTGGTGGTGGCGCATGCATGGGATGATTTTCAGTGCCTCCCATCAACTACGTCTGTTACACTTTTTATTACATGGGGTAAGTATATGTGCATCTTGTTTAAATATTTTTCTGTTATGTAGTCACATTATCGCTATCACTCCACCCACACAATGCGTAATAATAGGCATAAAGAGTAAAGACCAGAGAGCTTTTAATGCAACTTGTGTGTAGATGGACTGGTGTGATTTCACAGTAATTTTAATTATTTCTCATTAGTGTATTACATAAAAAAGAAGATGAGATTATAATGCCTGTGTAACCAGTAATAACCACACACAGGGCTCAAGTGAAATGTTTATGGATGAAAATAAAAAGTATGCATAAAAATCAAAGATAATTGAACTTCAAATTATATTATTATTATTATGTGGAAATGGGGCGGTTATAGAGAAGAAATCAGAAATCTTATATGTGTGGGATACTTCGAGGTTATATGTTAATCGTAATGGGTTAAATGTAAATGTATAAAACGTGTTGTGGGGTTGAGTGGCAAAAAAAGGAAGCCGTTTCTCTGTCGTCATTCATGAAGGGTTGTTTCAAAGTACAAAATGATAAGTAAAAAGGACTGAGGACATTTCTCTGAATGAAAATTAAACGAAAACGCATGCATTTTTATGGAGTTATTTATTACATGCGAGGTTAACATAAAAACTACTTTTGGTACTGTCTCCAGAGCATAAATAGGTACACGTCTCATGCATGATTTTAAATGATTCACAGGGATCGGGGTATTCAATTGTCAAAATAATATGTTTACTTTTAACATTTTAGTACTATGAACATTTTAAACAGGCCTTTTCATATTTTGTTGCAATGAATGGCGTCTGTCTGCACTCTGCACATCCGCTATCTCTGCTTTCATGAGAGGGGTTCTAAATTTAATCTTTTCGTCACACCAATGAACATGAATCCAGAGAGAAGCCTGTTGTCTTGAGTCATAAAAATACTTTGATGTGGTAACTCACTCTATATCTGGATGACTTTTGTGTCTCCTCGGGTGAATTAAAAGACACAAACATGAGGAAGGAACAGGGAGACAACATAAAAGTCAACAAAGACATCTTTGTTTTTGTAGACACATTTTTTCTCACAATCCCAATATTTAAGTAGGTATGTTCCATCTTACAAAATCTTTCTGGCAGAGTCAGAGGGCCCATGCAATACTTAAATACTTACATTTACATACTATGCTATCTATTGACTCATGTGAACAGTGGGGTGAAATGGGAATGATTAGGTACCACTTTAGTTAATCTGGATATTTGCATCAGGGAAAACTTGCCTTGATTGCGACAGCTATAAAACAGATCTCATTAATTTTTCTGTCTTGTCAGTGGGGCAGTGATATCTTCATAGCGAAATGTGTAGTTGATAATGTTATGTGACTCAATGTTAGTTTTTTACGATGTGTATGTATCACCCATTCACAAGTCATCACATTTTCTGGATTGTACAAAACAATTTTTTACCAGGATTTACGATTATGATTAACGTAAGCAGAGATTAAATATGCTTGCAAAAATATGCTGTGAACTAATGACTAATGGGGTTATAATGCAATTGAAAACAATTAATTTAAATCACACATTCCTGCAAAGCAAAGTTTTGCAAAATTCAGATGACTCACTCCGTTATCTCAGTTTAAAGAAATTGTAAAACAAAAAAATGAGCTGGAAAAGAGAAACGCGATGAGTAGCACATTTTGCTAACGAATGCATCAACATATTTAATGTTACATATTAGCATGCTTGGCTGGTAGTGGTATTTCGATCTTTGGGATGACTCAGGCTGCCCTAATATGGGATTAAATTCCTGACAACACAATGAGGACCTTTGGTCTCTCATAGCGGCACTGTATTGGATTGATTAGATGATTAACATAATTCAGGAGAACGTTCATTGGTCTCTAATTTTAAACCGGTAAACATTATGACTAAAGATTACATTAAAATTGTTAATCCAAACTCCAAAGTATGGTTTCTTATTTAGCTTATTGAAGTGGTGCATAGGCAAGTGAAATGAATACCCAACTTTCACTACTCGATTTTTCGGTTTTTACTCTTCATGTAGCGAACATTATTACTGTACTGAATAAGCACACTATGTTTAAAAACTCAAGTTCAAAAGTATAAAAAGAAAGTTACTTATGAAGTATATTTACTTGAAAACAGACACCTTGCCTTAATTATTATTAACTAAATATTTATTCTTGAGGTCCTTCATTTTTCTCCTCCTCGTTGGTCGTCAAAGGCGGTAGTGTTGAATCAACAATGTCAAGGATCTCTTCAATTTGATTTTCACTCAGTCTCTCTTCACTTTCTTCAACAATGGCTTGAATATCAACAGGTTGCGTGGGTCTCTGAAAACAGACACAAAATTAAACATTGTCATTATTAACCTTAAAAACTTTATGAAGTACAAAATAGTACAATAATGCAATTCCAAAAAATTTACTCCACTTACTGTATTTAACATAGCCAGTCTTTCTGGTTTCGTTAGATTGTACGGGTGCAATTTGGTTAAAAACTCTTCAATAATTTCAGGGCTTTGATTAACACACGGTGTCTGCTGCAGGTACTGAAGGACTTCATAAGTCACCGTGTTTAATTGGGTATTGTACTTCCATTTGTTTGCATGTTTAGGACCTCTTGAATTCCCTTCCTTGTTCTCCTTAAAAAATTGGTACACCTGCCAAAAACCCACAATTATTTTCCACTAACTACTCACCTCATAATTACTTAACAATCCCACCAAACGCTTTGAATTCTGGTCTCCTTCCGGTGGAACTAGCTTCTCTGGAATGTCAAATTCTAAATCCATCTTTGGTGGTCAAAACCAAATTAAATACTTTAATTACACTAAACTTAAATTACAATTCACACGCAATAATTAAACTCACAAGACAATTAATTAACGGAGACTTTAACTATCTCTCACCGATCATCCGTGCTCCTCCTGAGCAAAAAGTCATCTGGGTTTGTTGATCAACAACACAACCGCCACACACACGTGTGTACTCTCACTGCCTGAGTGACTGGTGATGCGCCTTTGTTCCGCTGTTCCTATGAGTTTAATGATTGTTCATGATAACCATTCATATCCATTGACTAAGATAATTATTACCTCCTTATCGATCTAATTATCAACCCAAATGCATTTAATGATGAGATGAGAAATATAATATGCTTTGAGAAGAAAAATGAGCGAAATCTTTGTATAATGTTCATAGGTACATTGCTGAAATTTTATTTTAATAGTTCACATTGCCCCAGTCATCAGGTCAATCGATAAGCAACATAAAAGTTTAATTAATCCAGGGCAATTAATTATCACACAGTATGGATTTTTCCGTTTTGATTAATTTAACTGGACGAAACGGTATATGTGTTTTGATGACCTGGCTGCTGCTGATGGTAGTATTGCTGTTGTTGTTGGGGGTGGTGGTATTGTTGAAATTGTTGACCTTGTGATTGCTGAGATGACTGGGGTGCTGAATAATTTGAGGAGTTTGGCCTAGCGGAAGAATGGGAGCAATTAGAATGTCGAGATGCTGAGTTTGATGAGACAAGCGTTGCGGAGCCTGTATGTTGGTAATAATCGGTGCTGCGGCTACTTTCACTTGGATTGTGGGCTACTCGAATTTCTGCCACAGTAGAACCGGACGACATTGAGGAGGGATTAGTTGAGCCGGATGGAGGCGTTGATGATGATACACCTGTGGAGGGTAGATTATGCATAGATGATCGTTAATGAATTTGTAAACGGAAATGGATTTTTTAAGAATTACGACAATCGTGACGGACGCCAAGAATAGACGTACCTGATGACATGTTGCTTCGACTGGGTGTACTGGGTCCTTGACCCGGGTGGCCATTAACAAGCTGCTGATAACCTGGAGTTCCCGGAGAAACACAAATATTTGTGCATTGATTAGGTCCACAAGCACAAATGCGGCCACCTGCATTTTGGCAGTTTGCAGTGGAAGGCCGAGGGTTAACGGCTGGACCATTGCCGTTGCATGCTTGATTTATCTGTGGTTGGTTATTATTTTGCAAACGCTGTATCACCTCGCCTGCTAAAGTGTGTACCCGATATAGATTATCATGAAGTGCCTTTGTTTCGCATAATTCCTGCTCGACTCGTCTTATTTCATTATCAATTTCTCCCACGTTTGTGTAACAATTTACTGGTCGGTTCGCCATTATCGGCGGAAAAGAGGGCATACAATTATTCGGAGACAGACGAGTATTTTTCTGAAAGACTAAATATGCTAATCGATAGTCCTCTGCACTCTCCGGATTATTTTGGCACAAAGACGCTTCTTCGCCCGACATTCAAATCTCAACGAAAGTGACCCAACAGCGCCTCGGATGTATGATTTAGCGATTTTTTAAATAAGACAAAATTGTTGAATAATATTGTTGAAAGGTGTCATTGGGCCATTCTCGCAAACTTTTCCCTTTAAAATGCAACCCTTAGCTCGCTTTCGCTATGGATATGGGCGTTTGAATAACGGCAGGAACTGCTGGAAGTTCCAGCCTGGGACAGTGACGATGATGAATTACTGAATGACAAACCAGCCAAACTTGAGTAGATTGCCAATACCGATTTTCCAGTACCAAATATATTGGTCTGACATAGTTTGTAGCAGAATAGCTATCCCAAATCATGCTTGTCCCATTCCAACGTGTCAATTCCAGCATCTTCCAAAAGTTTAGGAACATTGTTGCCCGACATCCAACGTGGAAACTCCCAGAATCCCTTGCAAGTGGCTCTATTGTACAAAGTTAACCAGGACCAACTTTATGCTCAAGTTTCCCATCTTAACGTTATCCCGTTTCAAAGCTTGCCACTGACGCTGTTTAAACCGTTCTCGACATCTATACCTTACTCGTCGTGTGATAATAGTGGGAAGGACAGTTCCATAAATGAAGACCTCTTTAAGAAAATGGACATGGCAGCGTATAGACTTCTTTATATAAAACTTGAAGAAGATGAAATCATGAGACTTTCAGCTTTATGGATGCAGGCTATAGAAGGCCCTTGCAAGGAGCCTGAACCTATTGATGGGCACAGCTCTGATGATAGGATATATTGGAAACATTGGAAAGATCTTGGAAATATGGAAAAAGTACTGACGTTGACATTAATTGCTACTTTGCTACTATTACACTTTACATATGCAATAAATTCGTACTTAAATTCAAATTGATACTTTTAGGAAGATGCAGCAAGAAAGTTTTTGGAAATCGCTGATAGATACGTTTGAGTTGGGAAATACTCAAGTAAAATGCTACAAACTATTCAGATGCAATGATGTATAAATAAAAGTAGCCATTATGGTTTGGAAATCGCTGATAGATACGTTTGAGTTGGGAAATACTCAAGTAAAATGCTACAAACTATTCAGATGCAATGATGTATAAATAAAAGTAGCCATTATGATTTTAATTTGTGGTTTGATTTTTATTTAAAACATTTTAGCCATTTTGTAAAATGAAGCTTTATAAAACAAACTTTTTTATTAGCATTGTGTTTCAGTCAGTCGCTTCTTTTTCGAAAGTATAAAATCTGTACAATAATTTACAACACTCGAGAAAACATTATTTTTCATTAATTATGAACGGAGTATTTTATTCATACTTTCATACACAATGTATGTACAATTTACACAAACAATCTAGTTGTCTATATATTATTATATAAGTTTAGTGGCATCTCTTGAGTCAAAAATAATATAAAAAAGTAAAATAAATACTTTATTTACAGTTACAAACTTTCTCTTAATGTAGATAGTTCCAGTCTAAAAGGCATTTGTTTCAGACACATGGAATGTAATTGAAGTCTCCAAGTGTCATGAATGAGATTTAATGACTGTTTATAATTTCAACCTCCATAATATGCAATCATCTTCCTTTGCCGTGTCTTCTGGCTTATGTCCTGTAACGGAGTCTTCTGTAAACTCTTCTTTGTTCATTCCTCCTCCTGCAGATCCCGTCCATACCCTTCCTGTGACCAGACGGGCACCTTCTCCTTTGTCTAATGTATGATGGTGGACCTCTAGCTGGAGCTGCATCAGCTTCCCTCGCATTTTCCAGCACGATTGCAATTACTACCATAAGACAGAGTCCAAGGTAGAAAGATTTTGTGAGAAGTGACATGATGATATAGGTATGTAGTTATTAACTAAACTGCAGTTCCGACCGGCTCGTCCACTCCACAAAAAATCACTGAAGTTTATTCACCTTTCACAGTGATACAACTAGTAACAGACAATCTGCACAAAAATCGAGAAAAAATAAGATATTAGTTTTATTCCTGTGAATGGATTTGTATTACAAAAAACGAACAAAAAATCACGAGTTCTTTTCCATTAGGCTTATCTTACATTGGCACACTTTGTCGTTGAGATGATTTCTCTGTGTATTTTATCTTTCGGTGAACAAACAAGGTTTTCAAGCTTTGTTTTCCTTGCGGGTGGATATCTCGCCAGGTAAACCTCTCGTGAATGAATGAGTTGACCAGGTACAGGCCCATGTCCTTTTTATATTGCAATTGCAAATGCAAACCTTAAAAAAATTACACACAATTTTTATCTCATCAGTATTTTTCGCTTAGGCTTGGCTCAAGTCATGAATGAATGGGCTGTATCTGTGTATGATTCATACGCACATCTCATCTCATTAATATTTCTGCGAGTTACTTACTACAACTTATTGAGTAGGTAGAGACGTTTTGCATTGCTTTGTGCCCAACAGGGATACAAAAAGTTTTCAAAGTATAGAGATTCATAGGATCACTACTTTTTACACGTGGTTTTGGTCATATAAGACATAAGCAGTCATACAGAACATGGGAATACTTTTTCATCAGGTAGTATGTATGCAGAAAAGTGCAAAACGAACGGCTGCCCCTTAAAAGTGTTCAAGTGGGCAATATTCATCATCATCTTTTCATTT
>JAHZMV010002191.1:0-21240 GCA_027743765.1 Coecobrya sp. COE2 | reverse complement strand
ATGTTTTGCAACTTTCTGCTTTATCCTTAATCTGCCATACTTAACTTGAAGTATTGTCAGTTCACGATATCCTAATTTCGACAGTGACGCAGTTGTATTGTGAAGTAGAAGTATCATGGTGGAAAGAGACTGCTGACATAATTGAATGAGTTTCTTTCGAAAGACGTATTCATCAATTTCCCGTTAAAACACAATGTTCAATACTAACTTTACATGAAATGACTTGAGTTTTATAACCTGTAAATGAAAATAAGAGGCATGCAATGAACAACAAAACAATTGCTGATGGTTGTTATTTTTTTTTGAATAATTTTGAAAACAACATTCTGCAGAAAATTGAACTCATCCCATTTATAATAATATTTATATTTAAAAATATGTTCGCTTTTATCTAAATATATAGGCATGCTTATTGTTAGTTTGTTGCACGTGATTGTATTTACGTAAAATATTGTAGTCTCCTTTGTTGTTTCTTCTAGTTTCAGGAATATCTATCATGAGCTGCTTACTACGAAACATCATTTATTTTTGCTTAGTGCTTTTGATCTTTTTATTTGTGGGGAAAATGTTTTCAATGCGATTCTTTATTAAAAAATATATTATGTCAAGCTTACTCATTTTCGTCTGGGGAATTTGAGATCATCCTATAGACTATAGGCATATCTTCTAATATCCCTCAAATTATATCCACAATCCATCTCTTTGATTTGATGTTTTTGTAGCCTCTCTTCCTCTCAAGTCAAAAACAACAAGCCATTTTACAAAACATTTTGCCTAAAAATAAAGCAGCATTAATGCCAATGCTGTCTAACAAAAAAGTAACGCGTAATAGTAAATGTCAAAGTGCACAAGAAATTCAGAGAAAAATGCCTATAATTTCTCCTATTTCGTAGTTCAGTAAGCACTAAGCACACGTGTCAGGTGCACACCAGCAAGCAACTATGCATATATAATTGTATAATGACTGGGTTATATAAATGTAAAACTGCGAAAAATCCTGAAAACCAAGTCATGTGAATTGTTAGCATATTGATATAGATAGGCTTATGTTGAATGCTATATAACTCGGACGATATTTCAAACCGAAATTAATTAAGTAAATTAGTAATTAGGTTCATGGGTCACGAGTGTGTACTGACATGAAGAAATGGTATACATTGAGCTCATTGTTGTGTGTAATAAATCAATCAACCGTTTTAATAATCGACAGTTTTATTCTAACACGTTTATTTACTATTCATTTACACGTTATTCTACGAGGCGAAGAATGATTTATAAAATAAGTACTATATTGGCTGACTCATTTACGACGTGACGTGCTTCAATGTTAAGATCAGCTACTTAGCTATGATCAGAATTATGTACTGTTCCTCAGTCCTCAACTACTACCGTATATCCATGTTGTGAAAGCTTTCCCCAAGTTGATTATCGTTGTAGGTAACACCGCCTCCAGTAAACGAAGCGACTTCTGTGCACATATATCTGATGATGAGAATCCCTTATGAATCACAGGGAAGTAACTAAAATTAAGTGCAATGGACTCATTAGCTGTCATTAAGGTGATTAATTTCAAGCTACAAAGTCGCATATTATTGAACAATAAAATAAGGTAGTAAAACAATTGGATGTGAGAATGGAAATTGCATACCGAACTACGATGGAGAAAGCCAAGATAAAGATAAAACTTTCCCACTCTACTCTAGAAACCAAATCTGCTGGTTTCAATTTACCTAGTAGCGCATATTGTAGACGTACAAATAGAAATGTCATAGCCTATTCCAAGAAATTAATATATTGGTGAAGAATCGCTTGAAGTATTTTCATATAAATATGCATTATCTATGTAAATCCTACCCCGACTAAAATGGTTCCACCAAAGAGGATCCATACTTCACAAAATTTTCTGTGGGTTTCCTTAAAGTCAGGTATTGTGTCAAAGGAAAATGTGGAAACGAGGAGTAGCGCTGCTAATGATGTAGCAACAGTTTGAGAGATCAATATACTATGTCTGTATTTGTTCAGGTCGATCTAATAATATATCATTAGTCATAAGCGTACTGGGAGCAAAACTAATATGATGCAGAAATTGTAGAAATACTCACGTTATATAATTTGCTACCGGTCCAAGTCACTGCAAGCACAGCAAGAACGACAGCAGTATTTCTTACATACGCTGGAAGCAGCGGAGGAACTGCTTTAGGAGAAGCCGTTACAACTGACCAATACCCATTGCTCTGGCTGGGTCCAAGTACTTTTGCCTCCAATTTGTAAAGGTCAGGCCTGAATTTATCTTCAAGAATAACAAAAGTTTTCTGCGTCGTAAACAAAATTATATTATTTTTCAAATAATGATGACACGTGTAAATTGACAATGATTTTAATGTATTTTTTTCTTCGGTTCATTTACAATGATCACCAATGAAATGTAATTTACTGGAAAACGCTTTACACCAAGCACATAGCCCAGGATTAAGTACGTGAAAATGTCCCCTCTATCAAGTCCAAGTATAATCGATAATCCAGAATATTTAAACATACGCATCTTAACGTTGTGATTGAATACATATTATGAAAATAATATTCCGACTTACAAGAAAAAAGGAATGCAATTCCGGAAAGTAGAAAATAGTAGTTGTCGAGAATGCTCACTATCAAATAATTTATTTTCAATAATTAATGATGATTCTTTAAAATCTAACAAAGTGTTAGACGTTTGGAAAGTCAGCATAATAAAGCATTTTGCACACTTACAAAGAAATTGTTAGCAGCATGCAGAATGCTGCAAGGATGTACTGTGAAATACGACAGGTTGAAACCACTGTGTTATAATTATTCTTGGCCCTTCTCTTCTTCCCAACTGGGATTTCCCATTTCCAAACGGGAAGAAAATCATCATACATTGGTTTCAAAGAAAACATGGCAGATCGTATATTATGAATGATTGCACGGTTTCCCACGGAGTATATGTAAACCCGACACGCTAATTACATAATTCACAGAGCTACATTGCATAACTGGTTTTCTTGTTCTTGAGCATGGTGGATAAGCGTTAGATCTAAAATTCTAGGAGAGTTCTACAAGTATCCATAGACTCTTGTCTGTCCTAATTAATTATGACTAGTGTCATTCGTGATGGCATAATCATTACTTGGAATATATGTCACTGTGCCATTTGTCATATGCAGAGATGCAATAGGTGAAACTATGTATATAGGTTTACCAATTATAACCGTTCACCTCAATGTTTTACGATGTCCCCAAACTAGTAAGGTTTATTATCCTGAAATCTAGAACAAATATTTCATTTGGAATGGTCAGTAAATGAATGAATTGGAGTTTGTTAGTATCACAACATCATCCAATGAAAGGTCATATCAGAAATGGAGTTTTAAGGTTACACCGAAGCAAACAGTTGAACTTTACATTTTAAACCTACTAATCCATTATATATTAGACTAATGCTTTATCAGAAATTTTAATTCTTGGAACAGAAAAAGTTGAGCGTGGGAGTATTACTTCCAGTCTGCTCCATTATATTGTGTATCGAATAGAATACATAGAGAGTACCATAATAATAAATAGCTATAATGTGAATAATTAGTAGTGGCATTGTATACTTGTACAGTTTACGTAAGGCACTATTCCTTCGAATAAATAAAGATCAAAGTAAAAGTAAACAATGGGGATTTATTATATAATATATATATAGAAGCAAAATGCATTCTGCACCTGTAAAGTTTTACTTTTCCAATGGGATAAAGTAGCCATGTGCTTTCTTCTCATTAGGCCATACAGAAATATTACTTTTTTCCCTCAAAGTTTTGTATGTGTCCCTTTCACTAAACCATTGGAACAACTGGGATTCAGTGCAACATTTTGAACCTGGTGTATACTACAGCAACATTAATCCTGTTATTCTCGGACAAAATGTTAGGCGTACAGAGAAAGTAAATACAAAAGAAGTAAAGGGGACATCAGAAATTGGAAACAAATGAGACCAAAGTTTTTTTTGTGGTTCTATACTTTGCGATTCGTTTAATTAAAATATGAGTGCACCAGTTATATGACCACTGTAGTAAAAAGGACAGGACACAGAGTTCAAAACATTTTTTGCTGTTGCAATCAAATGTATGTTTATCAGATGAAAAGTCGCAAGGTTCCAAAATAAATATGATGGATATTCCTACATCATTCTCATTACTTGCCTGCTTTTTACTAACATTACACGAATACATATACTGAACAACGAACCGCAGACGGAGAAAGGACAACGCAATAGCTCGAGCGACAAAAGTGGAAAGTAAAAGAGGATTAGTGAGGATCGTATCGTGTGGCATTTATACAGTCGTTGAATAAAAGCTTATTACATTGGTATACTACCATACTTATAATTGCCACTATTACAACTACCATTATTTTCAATATACAAATTATACTGCAGTTTTGAACCAAAAGTGAGAAGTGCGGAAAGTGAGTATAATTCATTTCAAATTTTATGATATGATATGACATTGTGCTAGCTCTACATTATTCGGCTCTTTTATTTCTCATTTGTCCAGTTCATAGCTTTTCATTCGCACAATAACTTCAGCTAGGCTAACTACAACAACGGCTCAACGGCTGTTTGTATGAAGTTCATACTATGAACTACTAGTAATAATCATAAAGGAGACTAACTAAAAAGTGACACTTTTCAAGACCCACTATCCATGTGCACATCATATACATAGTCACGAACACGAACTTTATTTACGCAACAACGCAATTCGCGACTCTGTCCAGTTTAATGCATCAGCCATAAACAAAAAGCTGATAACAGTGTTCCTTACTTTTGCTGCATTAAATGGCAAAAGTGTTGTTTACAGCTACAGCTCTCTTGAATTTGAATAAATTATGGGGTGTGTGCATGAAGAAGAATCAATATACTACTTCTACATATTATACCTACGTATGTACATATTATGCATGCCTGAATAGTCTGATAACTTGTGCAAATGCGTAAGCGGCAAGCGAACACACAAACCGGATACTGCAAACTTGGAGTTCGCAAAACTATCTTCTTGCAAAATCTTAGCTCTTCTCTAATTCTATTAAATATTTCGTAGAGTGTGGGCAATGAAATTCGCAATTCGTAGGTTTAAAAATAAATGCTGAAACATGCTGCATTCGCTCACCATTCGTTCCCACCGGTGGCTTTGGCTGCTTGGCGATTAGGTATTATATAGATATTGATGCAACTGACAAGTGTACATGTAAGTAAACAAACGGCGAATATTAACTCGCACATCAATCGACTTGTTCCTGATGACAGGATAATGATCCTATTTACTTTTACGTTAAATTCACACAGCGATGATTAGATAGATAGGGTAAGCTGAATAAGACCAACCCACAACCCAACCTTTTCAGTCGTTAACCTCAAGCTTTCCATGAGGTATCTTTCTTCCACAAGGAACGAAAACAAACAAAGTTTTTAAATGAATACGGAAGAAGCGATGTAAATGGACAGAATTTAGAAAATTAGCATTTAATGCGATTATCCGCCTCGTTTTTTATTCATGTGAATAAGATGGCATACCTACATTTAAATATTGTATTTTAGTCTAGGGGATGTGCGGTAATTTATATAGTTTGTTAAGTGAAATAAATACAATATCCACCCGACTACCTCATCCGGTTCACTTTAAAAGATATATTCGTGGTCATGTCTCCGCAAACCTATTCGGATTAAGTTGGCTGGACCTTTTCTATCACTTAAGTTCAGTTTTAGCATATATGAACAGTAATGTATTTTTCATCAGACAATGTATTATTTTATCTTTGATATTCCGTGTCACGATTTCAGTTAATAATTATAGTATTGAAACATACGTACATTTGTAGGTATGCATATTATATAAATAGTTGAGTACACTCGTTGTTTTTATTTACTTACAATAATATAACTAGCGAAACTACTTTCATATACCGATCATTAAAATATTTATTTAAAGCTCATTTGCCAGGATTGGAAATTAATTCTATTTCCACATTAATATTTAATTAGCAGTGTTTTGATGGGTGTTTAGCTATTGTTTTAGATGTATTATAACTAATCATGTTAACAACAAAAGAAAAAACTGCTGGTGCCTCCTAATACATGACAATCAGGTAACTCAATAATTAGCCCCAGGTCATGGTATTCAGTTTTCATACGTACTAAAATTATATGAGAAGAAAATGAAAGACTAAACCGCATCTGACGGCTTGTATTTACATGAATGTTTGTTGAATACATAAGAAGCGTAAGTATATTATGATAAGATAACATAGTGCATAATAAAAAAGGTTTATATTTCACAGTCCAGTATTGCTATAATTAACTAAAATGAATGTCCTCAGCATTGAATTACAAGTTGTAATTTGCAACACGACAGATAATATTATAATATAGTATTAAGTTTAGAACAAAACTACTCGTAACATCCTTCTCATATGTCAGCTTTGTAGGCGACACGCGATGACGTTCTGAGGAGTATACAAGATTGGGGCATCATGAGAATATCATTTCTACTAGTTCGCCAGATAAATAATGCGAACCACATCAGGAATTATGGTTTTTCGTAAAACATACCTACCTAATTGTTAAACATCTACATAATTTGTACAACGTATTATCGTACTGGTAAATGTGTCACTCGGGATAGGATGGTCAAGACAAACTGATGGATCATGATCAATGCCCTCAATAGCCGAAACTTGAATTTCAGTCTTACGTATTCGACAAAATGAGAGCAGAAGGCAAGGAAAGCATCCATCTCATAAAACGAATACGATATCATTACCCCATCAATCATTACTATTAATCATTAGGTATTCCACTTTCTGATTCTACGAAAATCCTTATCTAAAAGTTTCTGTTTCTTTTATATGTGAATTTTTACCCCAAGCTAAATTTACCAAAAATGCTAAAATATACACGTTGATTACACTGTATCAACTTGGTCCATAGCTGAAACTGAACTTGACACAGAAAAGGCACAATCTAAATAAAAAACAGTCTGAAGAAAATAATAGCTAGTATGAAATATTGAAATGGATACAAAATATACAGGGAAAATATTAATATTAAAGCTTTTATCAACATTTAGGAATCTAAGTCCAACTCCACAATGGAGAGCTAGACATAACATACAGGAGGAAAATGTAATAAAATACAAGAAAGGCACGTCGAAGTGAGGCTTGCAGGATTAACGACTTGTAGATCGTTTATTGCACCAGATTAGAGATATGTCTACAAAAAACGGAATGAGTCAGTTTAGCCAGGCATGCATTTACACAAGAATAACATCTGCATATTATTATGGTAGATAGATATACTGTTCTAATCTTCGGCATGTTTAAAAACGGTAAAACATTCTTAACCATACCTGTTGTTTTGTTAGAGAATCACCGACATATGTTTTAAAAGTGGTTAATTATGTCATTATCACCTGATTCCTTTTTATTATGATCCTTATTATCACTTTGAATACGTCATCCTGATTATCAAATATTTCAGATTTAAAACTTTAGTGTAAGTTTCAACTTGCCGAAGGATTAGCGTCAATATTTCATGGAACCGAATAAAGCGAATCGGATAGAGTTAGTAGATACAAAACCCAGCGGGTGTAATAAACTTGATGTTGCATAGTGCAACTTCAAGTAGAATTGCATTTTTAGATTAGCCCACTCCAGCGTAAGTGGTTTTAAATCAAAATTAAATAACAAATTTCCTCTCATTCCAATTCCACAGAGATTGTCGTTTTCCTGTGTAGTCATAGTCTAAAATGCGTTTTTCATTCACTTAAGCTTTCATGAGCCAATTTTCCACAAAATAATATGCTAAACAGTCTGTCTCTGTAACCTCGTGTAGTAATTCTGCTAGCAGCAAGTTTCATTTCTATCCTAGTGTTTTGCTCACAGCAGTCGTACGGAAACGCTGTACTAATGAAGATCATTATCAAAAGCAACACTGATCTTCCATTTTACTAGTGAAATCTCGCTTTCCTTCATATCTTCCGGAACATTCGAGTCAGTAATTTGACACACACGCACACAGCACCACACATACATACCGAGTGGGGCAACAGCGGAAGCGATACACGTTCTCTATTTCTCACCACCCCACTATTATCCATGGGAAAGGAGCAAGCCAAAAAAATGTATGTGTTGAACAAAGTATTATTCTGTACGTAATATATCATCTTAAGCTTACAAAAGTCCAATCTCCTCGCAGCGTTTTTTTCTGCACTTATACTTATTCCTGCTGATTCCTTTTTCAATTTCTGCGACTTGCGACCGAAATTATTTTCATCTTCTTTTCTTGGCTTTGGCTCTGACAAACTTTATAAAAAGTTATGCAGCTTTACTTATGCGGTGTGTTCTTGTGTGTAAATATGTGTCTTTCATTTTCATCAGCAACAAAGCTATCATCATCGCCGTCCTCGTCCGTTCTTTTTTACGCAAATACATTATCCAACGTTGCTCCAAGACGTGTTATTATTGTTATGTAAAAGCACTACAACATCAACAAAAGTGGTGCTGCTGAGTACCTTCAAAATCCATGAAAAGCCAACATCATTTTCTCATTTTTTCTCAACCCTCTATATACTCATTCTTCCCAGTAAAAGTAATGTAATCAGCATCCACCGTTTCAATTTCAAAATAAAAAACGCACATCACACTAGTGATGAAACGTAATTCGGTGTCGGTAAAATTCCATTTCCTTTGATACTGTTTTGATGAGAATTTACTATTTTAAAGGGGAAAGCTTTTGGAATGTATTTTAATTTTGGGATGACGACATTGATCGCGACTGATCAAAATATGAGTCGTAGCAGAAGCAGAGCAACAACAACAATATCAACAAGAGTACAAAGCAGTTTATTACATTCTGCTTAATCTTCAGATTGGCTGTTGGCATTCATTATTTTCAAACGCATCAAAAGGCAGGCACTGGTATTAAGTAAGGTGATGTTCACATGCTTTCTGTGTAGAATATATGGAAGAATGCTTTACAAGATGGAAAATGCCTGTGTAATTTTATGACGCTAACAACACACGACAAGCAAGCAGTAAGTAGGAAGTTCTTGGAATAGATCATCTACATAAGTTCTGTTCAATGTTCTGTCATCAACTCATGGAATCATGTTGCAGGTAATATGCAAATTACTGTGTTGAATAACATGGCTTGGCACACAAGGATTACGATGATGATGATAGCTTTCATGCACACACATATGCTCACTTCATGACAACTTCTCAGCAGATGTGAATTTGCTTGGTTGGTTGGATTGAAATTCCAATTCAAAATCTTACCCTTTCAACTTCCACTCACTCTCTCTCTCTCCTTATTCATCATCGTCAAATCAAATAGCCATTGGAATTAGCTTGTACACACACGACACGACGTACATGACTACTCACTACTCTTCGTCATAATAACGCAGGCATAATGTAGTGTCGGCTTAAGCTTATCAGTCAAATCCTAATCTTTTCACAATACGCAACACATTCTTCGTATTTCCTATTGTGACTGCTGTTAAGGTCTAGCGTTTCATCAGTCATCCGTACCTTTACGCATCGCATTATACGCTGTGTTTGTATAGTTTTATGATGCGGGATTCACATCAGCACTACTTATTGTTATTGCTTTGCCTTATCACGTTCTTTTTGGCTTACACCTGCTGTAGAAAGTGGTATATATCCAGTAGGGTAATATCAATAAACAGTTATTTCAATATGTGGCAATAAAATATTTTGCGTGGGGAAAGATTCTTTTGATTCGGAGGAAGATACAATGACACCAAATATGGAACCGATGACATTTTTTCCGAGTAATTTCACGTTATTGCTATTGTCAGGAATCGTGAGGGAACATATACAATAGCACTACTTTGACTTTATTGTCCCCATTTCGTCACTATAAATGTGCATTAATAATTTTTTGAGACAAGAGTGCGAGAAACTTCTTTACTGTGACGTATATAGATATCGCATCTCAAGAAAACCCGATACCATTACTTTTTATACCATTGACAATGCTATTTTTGGTGACAATAGTCAACAATCACGAATATTATGGGCGTTAACACTGATACGGGTATATTGTACATTCAATATTGTACATTACTACCTATAGTACACTTCTCATCAGTGTCTACATTTTTTATAAGTTGATTTCAGTATTTTCATTTCACGCGATCGCTCCATTTATTCTTTTGAAAATTTTGCTTAATAACACTTCTCCATGCTGGGTTATGTTTATACTTTGAACAAAGGAAAGAAAAGCGAACTGCTCCATGCACAAAATGAAAGCAGTGATCTAAACGTTGCTTCTGTGGAACTGCTTTGAGTGTTTTGTAGCACAGCGAATGAATACCTGTTAATTAGAATTACAATACCAGTTAGATAAGGCGTGGCTCACTCACCGAGCTAATGGAACTTGTTGCTCGATTTTGCAATGCAAAATATATTTTAGCTATTAGCATCTATTGTCCGCAGTTGTCTCAATTATTGCATTCACCGCGGGTGAACAGGATTTTAAAGCACGTGTATATCATAACAATATGGGTCTAATCAAAAATATTTAGATGTGNTTAGATAAGGCGTGGCTCAGCCACCGAGTTAATGGAACTTGTTGCTCGATTTTGCAATGCAAAATATATTTTTAGCTATTAGCATCTATTGTCCGCAGTTGTCTCAATTATTGCATTCACCGCGGGTGAACAGGATTTTAAAGCACGTGTATATCATAGCAATATGGGTCTAATCAAAAATATTTAGATGTGGAAATTGAAACTTCATAGAACTAGTTTATTTTAAATAAATGTCATTGCACCTGCAGCTGCACTATATTTTTAGAGCTAGTTTCACAAACTGAAATATAATACTACACCTATAAAAATGGCTTGTTTATATAACAAGTTATAAATATGGAATGGCGAATCCATAGGGTATAGAGTGCATGCTCTAATATTTCCATGAATTTCCGTTATGAATCTTTTAATAGGACAGGGGCATAAGAGTTCCAAAAGACAACAAAAACTTGAAGACTATTTTTAAACTAAATAAATAAATATGGGGATGAAGATGGAAACGAAGTAATTACAGGGATTCTGGGATAGACTCTGAATGAAACCACGAAGAAACATTTAGTTCCCTTTGGTAGATTCCTGTGTGGGAAGAAATGAAATGGGATTCCGTTGGATAAGAAGCAAATTAAATCTGTTGGTGAAGGAACCAGTTTAGTTTTCTATATTATATCAGTAGGTAGGTTATATAATATTATTACTATTACCATATAAATGGGAATACATAAACAGTTTAAGTGTTTGTGCACGTGCGTATTAGGCTATTGAGATACAAAAAGTGTTACTTTTATACTGCTGTACGATATATTTGTTTAGTGCTCCAGGCTAAAATGTGGGATAACTCATAAAGTATACCGACTCTCTGTCTGCACACACTTCACTATACACACCGTATCATTGCCATTCGCAAAAGGGAAAAGACACGGGTACGCCAGGAGTAAAATAAAGACAACCGTAAAATATAATAGTGTGTGAGTATATCGGAAAAGCGAATGAGTAAACCCTTGTGTTATTACCATATTCTCAATTTCAGGATACTTATTTTTTTGCCAAAAGACGGAACGGTTGTAAAAGGAGAAAGGAGTGAAAGTGAAAAGACATGGAAATAATCCCAAGCTTCGATGTATATGTGACGTATAGAATATCATCATCGTTTTGGTGGTCGCATTTTCAAAAAAGGATGAGGAAGCATGTATTTCCCCATTTCTGGTAAAGAAGGTTCTTTTGCACGTACCCATTCTCCGTTTTCCCTCCAGCTCAATGATCTGATCTGCTGGTTCATCCAAGCCGAAACTATTTTTATTACTGGAAAATGATGTGATTTGGGAAGAGATAAGCTCACTAACTGACAGAATGCCTGAGCGAGTAAACGATGGAGAATGAGTGAAAGTGAAAGTGCAATGCAGTACCAATAATAGGGACAGATATATCCCGTGATTGGATTTCTTTGTTGGTTGAGAGATGCTTTGTAGTCACTCACACGGAATAATACTGATGCAAATACCAATAACACAAATACCAATACAACACGTAAGAGTTGTCTTGCAGTTTGCAAATGTTTTGATTTCGATTTAGAGTATTTGCTTTTTCATCCTCAGACAGCTTTATTCAACCACTATATGTGGTTCTTTTTCAAACAGAAATTGGGGTGGGTTGCTGTTATCGGACATGTCAGCAGTATCATTAGAAAGCTTTAAGTTAAAAAATGAAGTACCCAAATAGGTATCATGAAGCACCAACAAAAATAAAGAAAACACAATTTCACAGGAACATTGTTTCTGTCCACTGTTTGAACATTCGATTTGTTACAAATAAAGAGAAAAAGTCTGAGAAGACCTTGCATTTATTACTACTACATGCACAAGCAATTCATGTCGGCTAATATTATACAATCTAGGTATGTATATTTTTGCCCGTAAATGTAAGGTTTTCCGTGGGACAGCGTACCCTACGAAATATTCCAATTTTGATTGGATTTCCAGCATTCACTGGTGTAGAGGTTACGGTCACGAAAAATCTTTGCCAGAAGAGCCCATGGTGGTGTTGACTTGGCATAAATGTTTTGCACGTATGTAAACTGTGCACAAGGACTCTGATTTACTCTTGCTGCCGTCTACCTTGTATAGATTCCTAGAATCCTGGGATTCAATGTGTACATAAGCAAAAGGGTTTTGTGCAGTGACCGAAAACTGATCTCATTGAAAATATATTGTATTTGTGGTGAAGGTAATGCAATCAACAAGCCTGCAAGAATGGGGAATCTATAAGGTAAAAAAGTAGAATGCAAAAGTTTGAGAGAAGTAACGTATTTTTACCCAGTTGTATTGTGACTTCACATGATTATATATTATGCCTGTGTCGGTATACGTGGTTTTGCTCCAGTGGTTTTTTTGTTGGCGGTCACAGCGGCGCAAGCAATAAGTAACGTCAAATAATATTTATTTTCCTGATGGGATCGAAAAAAGGAAGAAAAAATGCTATATCGTCTATAAATTGTCTACTATACAGCAGGAGGCAATTCATAATTGTATCCTCTGGTGTGTCGGGCGGGACTGGTGGCTGGTCGGAGTGCAAGTAAACTGGCAGATAACTTTACAAGAAAACCCAACTATTCATACAGTCATATCATCTTCGTCATATGATAAGGTTACCAACTAGCAAAAGTACTTGAACAAGAACAAGTGGCAGCAAGTCACCCAATTTATAATCCATCCTTCTTAACCCCCGTTAATGTTTCCTCCCTCCTTCCTTCCTACCCGTTCCTTGTGAGCTCATGATCATGACGATAACGATAATCACAATATCTTACGGTTTGTGTATCGTAACTCACCAGAAACTACAGTACTCCCCTCAGCCATGAAAAGAGCAATTTTTCTTCCTGTGTGCTAGACTGCAATAATAATAAATAATATAAACACGACTAAAAGGCTTTTTAAAAAACTGTGAGACTATCAAGGTCTTAGATGCTATACAATATGTAACCGAACAAAATAGTATTATGATTAGAGTTCATTTTTGGCTAAAATAGTCTTATGTAAAGGGTAATATACATATTACGTAGGTATATGGTCTATTCAAAGTTTACAGACTTGCGTAAAAATCTGATCATTGATAACAGTCTAGACTTTTAGATTAGAATTTAAATGGAAAGGAATTTGTATAACTTTTCGTTGGGGAAAACCAAGACGCGATAATAATGATTTATGGTCTATGACGGCACGATTTTATGCGTTGCGGTTAATGTAGCATTTTGATTATTATTACAGCCGAAGAAAGAACGAAAGAAAGAAAGCGATCACTTTCATCAAAACATAATCAATGAGAGTATCATTAAGATGATGATCCTGCCACTGCCATCATTATCGTTGTCGCCGTCGTCCCGTATTACTTTATTCATCTTTTCTAATTTAGGCTCCTTCATTTCCGTTCGTCTTTGGTCTGACGACGAGCAAAGGCAAAAAAACATTTCCCGTTCAGTTGCAAAATACGTAATAACATCTCCCGGATAAAAGCTATCTGGGGTTGAATAAGAATGAGTTGGTCGTGAAAATGCTACGGCAAAAAAATTAATGAGTGTCTATAATAAGTAGTAATAATATAAAATAAAATAGTGTACACAGAGAACGGTCCAGGTTTAAGTTTACGTAGTCCTTTCATTTAGCATGTCCATATTATAAAGTGTGAAAGTCATCATCTGCCAGATCTTCGCATCTACCGCAGTGCTTTATCATTATTTCTGAATGTCAAGGAGCATACGACAACAAATAACAGAAAGTTGAATTGGATTTTAAGAGAGACGCAGAAGCAATAAGCAAACATTAGATTTTCTCTCGTTTTTTTCTGGGGTTTAATGGAGTTTTGTTTTTGCTATTTTGAGTGCTTTCATTACAGCCCAAAATAGATAAAAGTGAGAATGTATGTATTATGCAAATAATAATAAAAAAGTGAAAGTATTGATGGCTAGAAATAGGGATGTGATGAGGAGAATATTATTGTGATGGCACAATACAGACTACCACAAATGACTCGTAGGCACATTACCACCCAGCCAAAATAAAAAACAAATTGTCTAGTGAGAAAATTGGCAAAAAGATGATAGACGTTGGCAGTTCGGAGTATATTATACCCTTTATATAAGTTGCTGTTTGGTTAAGGAGAAGAGAGAAATGAGCCAGAGGCAATAGAAATGGAAAAAGTAACACCATAATAATAGAGATGAGAGTATGTGAGTTTTGCCTGTGTTTTCTTTTCTCTGCTCCCGATTCACTTCACAGATTCCTCATTTTAACAAGATGGAATAGACTTTTCATAAAACGTAGCAACTATTCCGCTGCTACTGAACAAACCCTTTTTCTTTACCCCCTCTCACAGTACAAGATGCTGCTTAGTCAAGTTGGTCGTATTTTCATGTTCATGACGATACTATAATGTGGGAATGACGGTAAAAGCAATGGAAAGGAAAGGCTCTGGTTTTGGCTTGACATATTCACATACATAGCTGGCAAGTGAAAAGCAAACCCAGAAAGTCACTTTTCCCCATCTCCTTATTTCAAGTGCAATATCAGCTGCACATCACATCTCCGTATGGAGCGCACAGGCAGATTTGCACTAAACATTTCGACTATTCATACGATAGCAATATGGCTGGACTTTCTGCTATACAACAGCTCTGACTCATATTGCCTGTCTTTCCTCTATCTAACTTTTTGCAATACGTATAGTCACGCGTCCAATGTTTCTCTCCATTTACTGCAGTTTTTGTATGTCAGCTTGCCTGCTGTAAAGCCCTCTGCTACTTCTGTTTGCGCTCTACATACTACTTGTGGGGATGTTAGACTGATCGGGTTGGCAGTCTTTGCACAGCTTTCTTTCAGCAACCAACCACGCGAGCAACACAAAAAGTTGTTGGCAGTCAAAAAGCAACAAAGTGACACCAAACAGCGGAAACCATATCCAGCGACTACGTAGAAAAGATTCATTCAATAAGAATCATGCAAAATATTGTGATTCTTATATATACTCTTATTGTTACTGTAAATAAATGAGAAAAAACTTTATCATATCAAGCCAGACCAGAGTACAAACCGTGAACGTTAGAAGTAAACCATTAATTTTTGTTCATTCTTTCCTTGTTTCCTTCATTCAGTTAGCGTTCTCTTTGCCGAAGACTAGTTTGATGACCGTGGTATATCTTATCTTCCGGAAGGAAATTACATAGACGCATACAAACAGACGGACAAACTAGAAAAAAGAGCAAACGGCATGAAAAAAACTTTTTTGCTTATTTTTTCCATTACTCTCCTAAACTGACCAGTATTTTACTTAACTTCCTAGTGTACCCACTACTATTCGTTTCATTGATGCAGAAGCCAGTAAAACAGAAGTAATAAATAGTCACAGAAGTTGGACACATTGCTATATGTCATGTAGGCGTAATACATACAAAAGTAAATATGTGACATGCAAAAGAAGAGCAGTGTCAGGATCAGGATGATGATGAGATGAGGAAAAGGACAAGTAAACAGTGACAGTCAAGAGCTCGGATATCTAACATCTCGAGACAAATTCTGTGAAAGCAGAGGAGGAAGTGAACATTTGTTTTGCTAGTGCACATAACTTATATAGGTACTTTTACTCTTCTGTCAACATTGTCTTGCACAAAAAAATTTAATCTGATTTTGCCCCAGACTAAAACCAGAAACATAACAAAAAAAGAAATTAGTGTCAAGTAGATAGATTACATGAGATTGTAAATGGGACTCACTTTGTGTTAAATGACACTTTTTATTATGTTTTCACAGTGAAAAGTGTAAAAACAGGAACAGTTTAAAAGTTGAAACAACATATGAAGTCTGACTTTGGAATTCCGAATGAAAAAATTCTGAATGAAATATTGTCCTACTGTGAAATGTGATAAATATTGTACCTACTTTAACATTCCTTTTGTTGAACCCAATAAACGGGCGTGCGTGTAAAACATTTTAAAACAGATGTCATCGTTTTTTGTAAACTTCTAAGTCGTTGTTGTCTAAATTACATCTACGAAAATTTTCTCTGACAACTGCTTACGTATGTGGATGCGGTTTGCGTCATACATTTTTGATGACCCTATCCCTTTGAAACTAAAGGGCTAATTTTTGCTCCCTGGACACCCTCACCAGTAAAAAACGAGTAAGTACTTTCTTCTTGAATCTTTCCCTTAAGGGTTTCTCCTCAGAGTATGCTAACAAAAATGACCTTCATAACATTCCGTTGTACAAGTACACATTTGTCTCCGGAACCCGTCGCATTTAAACACATACGGGCTAAAGTGCAAAGCGTTAGCATTTACTTCTGACGCCGCCGCCGCTCATTTCAGTTTTTCTGTAATAATCCGCTCATGTTTTCTTACTTTAGCATTATTGCTACAGTTTTTCACGCTCCAGAGAAAGGCTTTGCCTTGAAATTACAGCTCATCAGACATACACTCTTGTACATGTAGCATATGGAATATAACACCATACATGTACATTCCATTATTTATTGAAAGCATACGGAGATGGAAACGAGAAATATGACAACAGAAGTGTGTGCTCGATTTTAAATGTGAGCGTACTAGGACTAAAAACTTCTTGAGAGGGAGCTTACAACTTAAGCGGCATTATTTTTTGTCGTTCGTCCAAGCATTAGTAGGCTAACATACACAAATAGATCCAAAAATTACTCATTCAGGCGATGAAACTGGAAGAAATAGAAATACACATACATTCCAGTTTCTTACTAAACATACGATGGATACAATTTTTCAACTACCAATGCTATTATTAAACGTGGAATGTAGTATAGCAAGCTATATCATGGTTCTTTGCTTGAGATATTTTGCGTATATTTAGAAGCAAGCAACCCCCTGGAGTGAAAATGAAAGTTTTTGCTTGTTTTCAGAAGTAACGACTTGGTCGTGGTAGAATTATGAGTGGGGAGAATACGCAAAAGCTCCAATCCACATTATGCACTTATAATCACTCCGGAAAAAATACTACATTGCAAAAACGGTAACCGCTGCCCATAAACATATTAAGACGTATAAGGTAATAATTTTACCAAAAAAGTGTAAAACAAGCAACTAACAGCATTTACAACAACTTCATCGTGAGCCTGAAACTAAGGATAAAAATGCAGGAAAATATACAACCTTGTACTAATACACACATGCATGACTTGTGATATATTTAAGGCACTTTAGAGACTTCCCCCTGGTGAACGGATATGACTGGAAAAAAGATCAACAACAACGCTTTTTATCCCTCCCTTTGTGAGTTACATGAAAGGTATTTCCATCCGGTTTCGAAAAAGAGACCTTCGCGAAAAAAGCATAACTTGTTTGTAGCCCACCGTGGATAAAATTTCATAACTTTGTAAAATTTATAACAACATTTACCACTTCTTCACGGTTGTATGCAAGCATATAAACTTTGACACTTATCGTCCGCCTCCACATTTTTCCACCACTGAAACAACCACCATCACTTTGAATCAAGTGTCGCTGCTTGCGTGCTTTTTACTTTCCCTAAATGGCATCTTCATCACCACCCTGCCCTGTAGACTTGGGACACTCTTGTGCAAAAACACACTACCACCTTGTTAAAAAGATACGACACAAAAGCAAGATTATGATCGAGTTCCATAAAGTAGTAAAGAAAATGGGGAAAACGGGGAAGCGATGCATGAACAAAGTAGTGATAACAATCTACCACGTCAAGTCATATGCAAGCATATAAACTTTGACACTTATCGTCCGCCTCCACATTTTTCCACCACTGAAACAACCACCATCACTTTGAATCAAGTGTCGCTGCTTGCGTGCATTTTACTTTCCCTAAATGGCATCTTCATCACCACCCTGCACTGTAGACTTGGGACACTATTGTGCAAGTACACACTACCACCTTGTTAAAAAGATATGACACAAAAGCAAGATTATGATCGAGTTCTATAAAGTAGTAAAGAAAATGGGGAAAACGGGGAAGCGATGCATGAACAAAGTAGTGATAACAATCTACCACGTCAAGTCAATGTAAGTAGGCAGTCTTATCTTGATATACCAACTTATATACTGCACACATGAGCCGTTCATCATCTTCTTCCATCTCCTTTCTTCTTTTTTCTTTCTTTAAGATCTATAATACCATGCCTGTTTTCTTTCCAAACATAAAGGGAATCACTCACACAAGCCTAAAGTCCTGAACAGAGAGAAGCAACCTGGTGCGTTCACAGAAGTAAAAGCAAAAGGAAGATTTTCTACTATGTGCTCACTGCTCAGTCTTTTGTTTGCCGCAGTTATTATCTGAGTAAGAACGGACGACAGAGCAAACGGCTTATTACTACGTTCGGAAAGCATTATTGTGTGGATTCCTAAGCATATGTCATCTTTTCAACACATCAGCATAAAAAGCAATGTTATATCTAACATCATCTCAGCAAAAAGCAACGCCAATCATTTATCATTTCATCACATCATTGTGTGTCCCAATAACATCGTTATCATTATATATCATAATATCTGGTATTAGCAGACAGTCTGACGATAGCGAGACAGGCAGAATCATTAAACAAGTCACTTTGCAACATTAAGCCATTGATTTAAGTGAATACTCCACTACCGTAGGTGGTGCAAACCTTGAAATTTGAATTGTATGTATTTATCGCGTGTCTACATTCCACATTTACGTTACACAATGTCAAAGCACGGTAGGTATTCATTCTGTTTGAATTTGAAATGTTTCCGTTTTTCACAAAAAGTCAACAACTCACTCATATCCTCATATCATCTTCAGGCACCCGCGTCATCAGCAATCGTAATGTCTTGAGCACTACTTGTTCTTTTCTTTCCAATATTTTTTCTCTTTGAATATATACATTATATAAAGAAGCCATGTACAAAATGGATTACCGAGTTGAGGAAGAAAGTTTATTTTTAAACGGCTCACTCCTGTTCTCGTAAGCCTTCAAAAACACTAAACATGACATAAAGCCTCATCCTCCTTTTCTTTTTTAGTTTTTTTTGTATTCCCCGAAGTATTTCAGAAACAGCAGGAGGACGAAAAAGTAGATGAACATCACTCCTTGCTTTGTTTTCATACTCTTTTTGACGAATAAAAAAGTATAAAAAAACTAAGTAGAAAGGTTTCCGAGCATCGAGAGGGAGAAGTTAAGTGAGCAGTGAGTACCAACCACTACCAACATAACAGTCTGCCTTTAACAAGCTGTTTGGTGAAGTGATCATGATAATGATGACGATAATAGGCTTCTTGATGGTAGTGGTGGTAGCTGAATAAGTTGTAGTCATGATGGTGGTGGTGATGTGCGGTGATGACGATGGTAGTGGGTCAAGTTATATTTTCTTTCATAACGACGAGCGAAGAAGAAAACTACTCTGTGTATACAAAATGCTGGTAACGACAAGCCATAATATCTATTTTATGGAGGAACGTGTAGAAGTCAAGTTACAAGACGGTTGCATGCGAAATGTGAAACGAGGAGAGATTTACACTTGTAAAGACAGCACAATGTAAACAAAACATCTCGTGAGTGAGTAGCATTCCTGAATCCTGAGGCAAACAACTGACGATATAGGATGAGTCGACCGCCTCGTTCTGAAGTAGTAAAATCATGTCTAGAACGCATACAAATCTCAACCCAGACCTTCTTTGCCTTCTAGCATGAATGTAGATAGGTGAGTATCCGGCATGGTTATATGGGAAATTGGCAATGTGAAGGAGAAGTGCATAACAAGGAGATAAGTAATTCGCCGACACTTTCAAAAACAAAATCAAAGTGATTCATTATTTCCAAAAACGAAGCCGTAAGCATTCAAAAGAAACCTAGCGCATATTATATATACAAACAGAAAGTAACGTTTAGTACAAATTTCCGGCTTGCATGCTGATGCTGACTTATATAGCACTGCTTTTTGGAATAATACATAAAACGAGCATGAAATGAACCTCAGAAACCAAGATGAGTTCATCTTTTTCAACCCATATTTGTGCTAAATATGTTGAAAATTATTTGAAGATAAGTAAACATAGCCGTATATTAACTGCTCATGTATATTGTTGTTTCTTACTTCACCAGAGAGAAAGGCGGTAGCAGTTTTACGTGACTAGAATCCTGAAAGAGGAGGAACCTAGGCCAGTTGAAATTGAATATATTACGTGTATAGCCGTGACATACGAGACTACGAAACAAGTCCGGTGGAACGGTTTTCCTAAAAAGGTAAGAATCAAATACATAGTCACGTAGCAATCTTAATAAATTTGCCTTTTTTATTCGAATCACACCTTGGTTAGTTGCACTTGAACAGTTTCCAGATTAATAATATTACTGTACTACGTCAGAAAACTTTTGAAACCGTCACAGCCGAGAAGAAAAATGTTAATAATTTATTGTAATATTCAATATCATTGTGTATTGTTTCAAGTTGTGTATACTTTTTCAAGTCACCCAAGCATCACTATCCTTATTATTATGTTCCTCGTATTTTTCCCAGAAACAAGATTTAGTTCCTTGTTTCAAAACTTTTTTTTCAACGAAAGATTCCCTTCTCTATTATTCAGTATTTTCATTAGATGTACTTTACTAGACTTTT
>JAHZMV010002190.1:0-25047 GCA_027743765.1 Coecobrya sp. COE2 | reverse complement strand
CGAGCTCTTCTTTTCACCACAAAAACAATCTCGTTTCCGGTTTTCGCCATTTATCTAAACATTTTCAAGGAAATTGGAAAACGAAGCCGGAGACATAGCAAAAATAATGAACTCTATAAAAGTGAAAACTTAAATGTAACTGTTATAGTCAGTACTAAAACTAGAATACAAATTGTGACAGAACCTAGACAATTACAACTTTTCTTGTACTTTTATAAAAACAAGTGACATTTTGAAACGAAACTGACATTAGCTATTTTAAGTTATTCTTAATCGCTATAATTCATTAAAATATTTGCTTGATGTGTTAACTAGTAATCAGTATTAAAACCGGTGTAAATGGGCTTGTCTTTAGCAAGGATATGTTCCAGAAAGCTTTGAAAACTCTGCCGGTACTTGTTACCTTGAAAGATCGACTAGATATTCAATAGCATGGAATAAATATATTGATCAAAGAGTTTTGAGGATTACATTATTGTAGTCGAATAAAATTTTACTACTTCAGCGCGTCTGCTGGAACAAAGCATAATGGATTCAATCATACATGCATCATTATTATCATTATTATTTTGGTGTAAATATTTCCGAACATACCATTATACAACTTCTCCGCAGCACTTTTTGCTGCTTCAGCTGCCTTCGTCTTCTCTTGTAACTTTTTCAATTGTTTTTTCTCCCGCTTACTCAACTTCCTCTTGAAACTTTCGCTTATTGTCACTTCAGGCACGACTTTGCTGGGCTGTTGATTCGTTGGTTGAGTATGATGCAACACATAAAAAGAGAAATAATAAATCCATTTCAATTCTATGTGTTTATTAGAGCATAAACCAATAAGTTGCGTACTATACAAATTTTTACACTTATGTGTGTGGTATAGTGCGATGCAAATAAAAACCAAAATGTGTGAAATAAAAGTAAAATAAGCATTGATTGTTATTACTGAAAAGTCGTAACGGACTTGCCTGAAAATGTAAAAATAATTAGAAAACCATTAGTGTTTATTGCACATTATAATCAAATTATAAAGTTATAAGGCTATGAACATAGCTATATCAATGATAGTACTAATGTTTAACGGTCATGTTCATGAGCATCTCTATTCTTATTCCGATACAAGTTAATAGCTCAACAAAACTTGATTGCTTGTTAACGTTAAATAATAAACTTTTTCCCGTCACTTTTCTAAAAGCAACAACTTGAACCACAAACTGATTATCATAACAATTATAATTTATAACTTGCTTTATATTGAGTTGAACAGAGATTTTTATGCAATTAGTATATTTTAAGCATTGAAGTGCAAAAATATGATTTATGACACGGTAACACATAATATTATATTACGTTTTTTGTTATTTTGTCCGCGTGGCTCATTGCCCCCGTCATCACCATAATATTCCTCACACTTTGTTTGATTTATTGCTTGTCTTTCTGACTTTTCCATAATGAGCGACAGTTTCACGCAAGTGAGTGTACTGTGCATATGCGTATACATTTTACCCACTATAAGTCTGTACACACTTCCTCTTCTGATAAGATAGTAAAATTGTTTGATATACATAATTAATGCAAATAGACAGTTTATACCAAGATAAGTAGTACAGGTCATTGATAAAGCTGGATGTTTGTCTGAAGTGTGAATCAGTAGTTATTAAACAAGAGATAAACAAATAGCGAGTGTGTAACAACAAAAATTGAAAGGTCGACGCACGCTTATTCTCACGTGCTGCTTCACGTATTGATTTTTAACTTGTAAATTGTGTGTAAATTCAAACATGATGTGAGATCCTAATCAAAATGCATGTAAAATGTATAAACGACTAGAGAGATATTTTCTTCATACCCTTAATTCAACTCACAGGAGATGTTGAAACAAGTAAGCATTTTTAAGAGTTAAATAATTACCTCATTAGGCTCCGAAATCTCAAATAAATCCAAGCGATTGGCATTCCATTGGGCTATAAGTTGTCGTAAATTTTCACGCGAAGGTGTGGGGTTCACAACTTCCGGTACGTTTGCCCCCATGATGAGGACTTTGTTCGATGTATTGAAATACAATAATTGAAAAGATATTCCAAAAAAATGTTATGAAAGAACTATCCAAAAGTTACTTTCCACTTACACTTTGTAGAATTGCATACAGTTATCATTAAATTATTATGTGAGCACAAGTACTGGTCGTAACATGACAAACTTTTTGCTTGAACACTTTTTTCGCACTACGGGTTTTACATGAAATTTAAATCTTTCCATCATCATATCTCTTGGGGCATGTGCTGCTATTAGCTTTGAAAATATATATAGATTTACTGTGAAATTATTACAAGAAAATCATGGCAAATTCGCAATAAACGTGATGTTCTTCGAACTCATGTAAACATCCGGTGTTGTGGGTGATGTGTCACTTTTCCAAAGTGTCGGGATTTCTTGTGAAATTACTTGCCTCCACGACTAATAACAGCAGAGTACTGTTTGCTTGCACTACAGATATATTTCAAATTTTGACAGTTCTACGTTATGTTCGCCACTTTAACCGACTGCAAGTATTATAGGCTGGTCGGTTTAGTGAGTACTTTTTGATGATGCTTTCAAACAAGCTACACAAGAGTCTATGACAAGATTAAAACCATGCAAAACGTAAGCAAAACTGTTTTGGTTTGTCGAATGCCTTTTTTCACACGCTGGGCTCACGGCCAAAAATATGATAGCGCTCAGATGAGCACAATAATAACAGCAATGTGTGTGCTATGTAGTAATAAATGTGTATGCGTCTGCAATTTCTTCATTCACCAACGCCAGCAATTTCCTTCACCACTACCACTACTCATCTCTTCATATTACATCAAATTAAATCATCATGCTGATCATCATCACATCCCACCAAACTTGTAGCTCGTAACAATAATATCATAATAAAACACATACTCTACGAAATGGTTTTATTGCATGATGTACGTAGATAATATGCACACAGAGTTAACTTTTTTGTTGTACCAAGTCCTTGGTCCACTTTTGCTTGTAAACTTGATATTATGTACGAATTAAATTGCTAACTTGGTTAACAGTACACTTTTTTTTTATTTAGCTTGGATTAGCGCATTCCGCTCTAATAGTGCAGCGGCTGCTGGTTTCCTATAGTGGCTGCTGTCGAGCGGTGCATGTGCAAAGGTAGGTTTTGTTTTAACGTTATCTCTTCACTGCATTTGAACTGATATCCGCTTAGTTTACCTGCACATGCGTGCTATTTTTTGGTATAAAGATCACAAAATATGTATTGTTTTCACACGTAGTAGCAAACAAACAGAAAAGCAAATTTTGTAAAAATATGCGGATATGGCGAATGTATATAATGAAGCGTGAAGGGAGAAGGACACAGTTATTATTGTGCAAGTTATTTTTGATGGGTCAGCTATATGTAGATTCTGCTACTGATTCAAATTATTGGCATGTGCCAGTGATGATATTAGAATGTCTAATGCACAAACTCGCTTGGTGTTGGTATTCAAATCACTGAGTTAACCTGAGTTACACACATGAGCATTTTTCTATCGACGATAGTACGAGAAATGGTCCTTCTTTCAATAAAATACGAATAGTGGTTACGATGATAATACCTTTTATGTTCACAACGTTGTCTGATAGACAAGTTAAATCAGTTTTAGTTGAATTTTTTTAAAGTTAGCGACAGCGTATGGCACACGCGAACTTCAATTCGTCAGCTTAATCAGCCTCTCCACACGTATTGAAGTAGGGTTATTGTTGAATTATTAATCACTGTATTTTGATTAACAATCATTGACAAATCTTGCGTACTTGACATGCGCAGTTCGTAGAACAATCAGTCGTACATACACTAACAAGCATTTAAAAATACTTTTGTTTTCTTATCGCAATCTTTCCCTTGCTTTTTGGCTTATTGAATTCGCTATAATATTACTTCCTAAACAAAAGTGGCATCTGCGCAGGACACATCATAACAAACTTTCACATTCCAATGAACGCAAATAAGATTCCTGCTGACTTGACTGGTTTTTATTATTATTATTGTTATTTGCTCAACTCTTTATAATAGTAGCAAATAGTTTATATTTTTTTGAAATACCAGTAGACTGGTTAACTTCAAGTTTGAAGTGATATGATGGCTGCTACTGTTGATGATTGAATGAAAAGGAAGCGACGAGATCAACTTCAATGAATTAAATAGACAAGAAGCTGTTGTTAGGTCCTCTATTTGCCAGCCGTCGCCATAAGTTAATTGTCGTACACTTTAGCACAATGATTAATCTGAGTGAATGCAAAACACTTTTCTGCGATTTTGCAGCAACCACATCATATAATCATGGTCACAATTCGATGTGTAGGCACGTTACATTTCTGTTGCTTGTAATGTTTTTGTCTGTAGGCACAATGACTGCTGCATGCATTAGCGTGGTTTTCGCAAGTGCTGATGAATGCGTAATGTAGTGTAATTAATGCCAATGGGACATTAGCCACGACGACTAGAGATGATTACATACACACTTATTCACAGTATTATGCATTCAGAGACGACGCCGTCATTGTCATCAGCAAGATCATTAGTCAGTCATCAATGGTCGACATCAAAAAAGGAAAATGAGTAAAATTTGTAATCGTTGAAGGTGACAAGGTTTTAGAGGAATCCCAAAGATGAATTTCTTTGTCAGTCAAGTCGGTAATATCATTGATATTTAAGGTTAGCGTGATGGAGTCTTATTTAACAATATTTTAATGAGCATTTAGGCACTTAGTGGATGGAATACGAATGTAAACGGATGTTGTTCTGTTTTTTTAAATGTAAACGTGCTCATCCGTTGATGAGTCACTGGAATTTGGAATGTTATAAGTGTTTAAAAATCTTCTTGTGGCTCAATCCTAGTTCGTACCGGTATAAAACTATAGTCGTCAGTTTGTATAAAAAATATGTGTTTACGATGTTCACTTCGTTTCCTTGTGGAATGACTTTTGTAAGATGATTTATTAAGAAAGACTATTTGGACGTGGCAATTTAGAACGCAATCGGTTTACCTTTTGAAATACACTTGACAGTTTCACTAAGGCCGTCATATAATTCACCTGAGAATATAAACTTTTAAATTGCTATTGCTATTAATGTGTAGAATACGTGATAGAAAACGGACGGAATGTTGTTATTGCTGCTAATGTGCTTGCTTGTTAGCACGATACACTTTTGTTGTCACATTTTAGCACAGTTTCTCCAAAAACTTTCCAAATTAGTCTCAGGCTCAAAAGGCACACTTTATACCTGTAAATATATAAAACACAAAAAGTAATTAGACGTCTGAGCATATATGCTCTTTCCTAGTCTACAGAGATGTGAACTTTTACTCAGGGCTATTATAATTTTGTTCAAAAAGTAATATAGGTATGTACACAAAAATGTATTTATAGCTTGAAGGCTATAGAAGCAAGATCAAGTACCAGTACCAGATAATGACGAAAAGATTGGATCCAGGGGGATGCTATACTACAGATACATTTTTCCTAACATACACAGAGGTTACAATGATTACGTGCATACCTCAGTGAGGATAAAAAAGAAAGATGGTCTTGAAAGCAACAGAAGAAGAGGGATGCTGATTGTTACTCAGAAAAAAACTACATGAAAAACGTATGGAATGGAATGAAGTTAACAGATCGCAAGCATATAGAATCTAACCAGGCGATGTATATGTAGCGTACATAGGAGAAAAAACTTAATGTAAGAAAGGTATCAAAATTTGATTGAAAGCCAGCTAGACATGAGTAATATTGGCTTCTCATGTCCATTTCACACAAACAGCAGCCGATATTTCGGTGGAGAATAGGATGAATTTGTATATGGACAGAAGGGAATAGTGTGATGTGAACTGACTAACATGTAGTTTGTCCATAGAGGTATGATCCATCCATGCACTTGTTTATTGGCATAATAAGTTGTTGTACTTTTTGTAAGCATACATGTTGTTGATTGCTTACACGTATACAAGAGGATTATGCACGCATATATTATTGTACGAGTCCAAAATGAAAAGGGAAAATTTGTACACAAAGTGGCAAGCTGGTTTTACACAGTGTATGTAATATGGAAAACAATTTGAGTCTATGAAGTAAAAATGAGGGAGCTATCCTCCTGAGACAGACGAACAGTGAGAGTTACCTATTATCAATGTTACAGTAGTGGACGGAGAATATTTTGAATTGGCTTACCTTCTACGTACCTGGGACTTGGAGCTCAAGAGATTACTCGTTGCCTTCAATGATGATATCTACCATTTTGTGTATACAAAAGTGGTTTTCACGATGGTACATAGGCAGTAAAAATTATGTCTTGTTATTGATGATGATAATGGGAAAAAGGATGATAGTGATAACGCAATGTCCCCTTCTTAATGCTAGTTTTTTTTTGCTGCTGCTGCTGGAAGAAAGAATAGGACAGGTAACAGGCCAACGGACAGAAGTGTTTGATAAAAAAGATGTGTAAGTAGGTATTGTAGGTATGCACATATTATAATTGCTGTTCTCTTCTTAAAACTTCACGTCATCACATCTTATATATCGGTTGCTCCTTTGCTACTGTTATTATATTACAGTGACGACGACTCACAACTGCACCATCACAGCAAGAAAATTGACTCAGGTGAAGCCAACAAAATTTTCATGCTATGAACAAAACACCAACGAGAGAAAAAAAACTTGAAAATAATATTATGCTCGCCGATATTATTATATATTTACTTCATTGTATGTATACAGGTTGAATATAAAAAAAATCATGCGATGAATAAATAGCAACTATGCATACTCATTCCTTCAGGTAGCATAACAAGTGCGAGTTAATATTTTCTTCTTCTCTGTAGTAGAAAATATCATTCCATGTGGCATCTAAAATAATGTACCGCCAGTCAGCTCCTTTATACGTTTCTTAAACTAAATGTCATGAATTTATATCTCTCAACATGATTTAGCTTTACGAAAAACATTAAAAGCAAAAGTGTATATATGCTTACAATTCAGAGATAATACATTCATTTCGTTGTACACAAATGCACCTACAAAGAATTTCGATTCTAAACATCAATACATATATAACTTCATAACTCTGTAATGGTAGGAAAAGCGAGAAAAAAAATTTCCTCTTTTGCATTTCATACTGTGCTGATTATAACAACACAAACGCACAGTATATTATAATATGGTTTGAATACGATATTATGTATGCATACATACCTGATATATAGCAATGATAGTTCTATGTATCTTCATAAAACATAGCTTTTACAAATGAGCTATAAAGGTAATAGCTGATAGTAAAAAAGCACCAACAAAGTTATTATGAAGAGAATAAAAACGAAAGGATTCAAACAGGATTTTTTTATCCACTACAACCTATTACGACTTCACTCTCGCTACTAGCTCGAACATCAAAGTGCAAGTGGTGCTGGCTGTTTGACTCGGCGTTTCATACTCACCTATACGTAAGGTAGTAAATACGTAAAACTATACTGACTACATCAGATCGTTAGATCAGTAATATCGCATCACTTATAGTATAGTGCATTGTAGAGATCATGATCAAATAGAGAACTCGTTGTTGCTTTTTGACTTTTGACGCATTATTGTCAGAAAATAAATGCAAGACCTGACAAAGTGCAAGGAATCGCATTTTTGCTTTTCATACATGTACTCTGGGTGGCTAATGGCATTCACTGACGCAGAATGTATTTAAATGCTTCGTAGCAAGAACTCTCATTTATAGAGTCGTACTTATGGAATGTAACAGTAGTGCAAATGACATAGTACACAACAGCAAGTTATTGATGGTTGTAAGTTGTTATTATTAATGTGATGGTTGGGAGCAGTGGCGGTGATGTACAGAATGAGATTTTCACCATGATACTAATACTCATTGTCAGTCATCACATTTTTACTGTGGCTGGGATTGCGTGTTAAACAGGAGTAAAGATTTTTTTTACAAAACTCTGATTAATGAGGCATAAAGACAATTTTGAATATAGGTGCATTATTCTCAAATTTGTTTTAAAATGTGATGGGACGTAGTTCGCCAAATTATAATGTTGTAAAGACATTCATCCATCGTTTGCATTGCAATCTTAGGTCGTGCTAACCGCAATAAGTAGCTTTCTTGTAAAAATTCCAAAGGTTAGGTAATTCATGTATTTATTCGAGACGCATAGAAATCTAAGCTAAAAAATGTTGAATATCGATCGATTAGGCTGGAGTATAATGTATATTTAATAATACTGTGTGCATTTAAGTTACTAATGAACTTTTACTATTCAATTCTATTATCACGCGATTGCCTTAATTGAAAATATGTATGCATTTTTATAACTTTCACGTAAAACACATTTTATTAAAATAAACAGGCATAGCAAGCAAGCTTACCGGAAGTAATATTGATCTTGATTTACTATTACTTGATTTTAGCCGTGCACATTGACTTTTATATTTATCATTCATGTATATTTACACATAATATTATAAAATGCAAGGATGGATTGAAGAAACTCATACATGTATTCTATATATAATAAAATATTGTTACTTGAATCTCTCGCAATGTAATCCGTCTATACGCTATACTATAAGTGATAACCACATAATATTACCAGCGTAGCAGTATTGAATGCGCGAGATGAATTTAGCTGAATATGCAAGATTATGTTCACAAATAGACGAAATTAATGATTAAAAAACGTTAAATATATGTAGTAAAAAATTATAAACCGGGAGTACTGACAGCAGTAGAATTAATTGTAAAAATGTAACTAATTCCTTTACAATTTGGTGGGCGAGGATTCGCAGATGTGACTGCTGCAGTAAATTAATATATGAATTTTTATGAATAATTAATGTTGTCTTTCTTGTAAGATGTCAAAAACGAACTTAACCATTATGACAAGATGGACAGACAGATAAAATCAAAGTTTGCAATCTACAAAAAGGGGATTGAGAAAACTTGTAGAATGACAAAAGTCACCCTCTGTCTGTTGACATGCCTATGTAAGTATTATGTATTTTGCACATTGATTCGCACTTTTAAGCTTAAAATTGTGCATGATGATATTTAAATGGTTTCAATATCAATAGCTGCGATTTCCAATATATTCCGTAATACAAAGTTAGCAATGAACATAACTTTAAACGAATACTCGATTTACCCCAAGACAGGCATTTGTGTCCTTGTACCTCAAACACTAGATTTAGATTTACCTCATCTATTAGCTTATGTCATTTAATGCATCCCTTATGTATTGACGACGATAAAGTGCTTTTCTAAACATTTTTTTGTGCGACTGCATAGAAGATAAGAATGGTTGACATCGTTGAAAAGGCGACAAAAAATATAATAAGCTTTCAAGTGATATCAGAGTGACAGAAAGAATATTTGCCGTTTTCTTCTTTATGGAATGATGGCGATGACATTGAATTCAAAAATGCAATTCGATACCAGAAAAAAGTCAAAGTGTCCCTACTACCTGTTCCCTAATCCAAGGATCAATTGACATTCTTTGTAGGATTACCTTTTTCAAGATTACAATAAAATACCTTCAGGGGAAGCATAAAAATGATAGATAAGAGGGCTAAAAAGATTGCCCACTGAGATTACGTAGAAAATATACCAGCATCTGGTATACCTGTGTTGTACATCGAGCAGCATTTCTAAAAACTTAAATATTCGTTTTGAAAGATTTATTGAGTGAAATGAATGGATTCTTTGAGGAAATAGTAGTAGAGCCCGCTGCGGTCGACGTGCTTCTGATCGGTTATTCCATGATGTGCTAAGAGGCTGCTATAGCTGTGGGAAGAAAAAGTGCATTCTTCAATATTTACGTGAAAATAATAATACCACATTACAGCATACCTACGCACTCATTGTGCATTCTTCATTCACAGTTTCATAATGATCCTTGTCTATCTGTCTCTAGCTCCTTTCTCTCTCTCCTATCTCCTTCACTAGGATAGATGATAGAAGTCAACCAACTCGGAATCATAATTTCCCGATGTGATTCACATTTCACATTTATGATCATAATGATACTCTCAACATAATACTACTCATCATCATAATCTTATGTATCAGTCTGTCTGTTTTTTTTACACCATCGCCGTTTATGACAATCTTGTGTATGTGGAAGGCGTTGACTTTGCTCTTTGGTGCAACAATATTGCCTTGAGGCCATCTAAGCAGAATAATGTGGTTATTGTGCACAAAAGTTCTCTTTCACACACCGTCGTCGTTGGTTTCTCGCAACCAATAGTACCAGTACCACTACCACCACTATACATGCCCAGGCCAGCCTCAGTTAAACCAAAACCAGATATTAGTACGAAATTCTTAAAAAGCTTGAATTGATGTTATTATTCCTGCAACAGCATTTCATTCCATGTTGTTGATCATCATCTTCATGGAGTGGTTACTCTACGTGTACAATGCTGCTGCAAGAAGATATAAGAAGCCAGTGAGGTGAGGTGAAGGGACTATAGCATAGTATGCAATAATATGCACTATGAAGATATATAAGAATATAATAACTTTTATAGATAGACAGGTGCTTCTTTTACTGCTCCATCAGCAGCACCAATAATATATAATTTAAGAGTCTATTGTGCATTGTCTTGCTCTATTACGCATTTACCCGATGATTATTACTTACTACTACGCTAGAATTTTATCTGCGAGCCATGTACCACAATCTGGAATTAACCCGGTATACGACGGAAAGCATAAAGAAGTATACTATACCACTAGAACACAGATAAGTGATAAATAAAGCATTTGTATTTGTAAGTAAGAATAGTAAAGTTTTCGTTTTACAAAAGGTACCTGACAAAATCTACGTTCTCGACGTGATTACACGCGAAAGATTGAAAGATCATACATACAGACTACGGAGATGCTGACTTGGGTTGCCCGTTTTATGAGACTAAAAAGGACTCATTTCGTTTGTCTCGGTTTGATCAAAATGAACTGGAAGGAGCCATCTATCCAAGATAAATCCAGATTTGCATTCCAATGATTTGGTTAATTTGCTGAATCTTTCTACTAATCCAAATTCTATTTCATGTTTAAAGTTGGATGTATGTATTATATTATTTAGTATATGAGCATATTATTCTTTTTCTCTATTTAAATATGCGCATATTTGTTGTGATCATATTATTATACTGCAATTCATACTCTTAGTTTGTTTATTACTATTGTTATATAATATTGTCATCAACAGGGAACAAACTAGACTTGATGGCTTCAAGAGGTTTTCTTTATAACGCTTGAATTTTTTTGGTTTGCTAATTCTTTCTTACTTGCTGTCCTATTCTAATATTGTAATTTCTAGCTGAATCCATACGAAATTAATTTTAAAACCTGATTATCCAGTAAGAAGGTATGAACAGCAATAATTTTAATATTAATGGGAACTGGCTTTATGCAACTTTCCGCGATATGATTGTATGAAAACAGACGTAAGTACAATCAGAAATATTCATGCACCCCACGAATCCTGTGCACTCAACATTTTGCATTTGATATTTACATTTTTCCCAGTTGAACAAGCCACTGTTGCAGATACCTTGGACATATAACCCATTGCCATTAATTTTCATCTATTATAAGAAAACCAAAAATTCCACTTAGGTATTTATACAATATACTGGCTTCTCGCAAAATAGCATTTTCTGGATACTATAATATTATGCTCATACTGTGCCAATTGCCACCCTCAAAAAATTATGAAGTTATCCTGTGACATGTCTAGGACTATTTTATGTTTAAAGAAACTAATGTTAAATGTTATGAATGCTATATAAATATCCGGAATTAATGGCAGCGTGTTTACGTTTCTGTCTCATCAGGCCCCCAAAAGATTGGTTGGTATTTTTGTGATGAATCAAAATAATTCGGTTTATGTATATATTTTATAGTGATGAGATAGTGTCTAAACAGTCTACAGTGAAACCCTGTTTTCTTGTGCATTGATAAAATGACATGTTAAAGAGAAATTAAATGCTATACAGGAGGAAAACTGTACATTTAAAAATAGTTTCCTGCTGGGTCTCTTGCAAAGCTTTACCTATAAAGCTGTGTCATGTTGTTTAAAGAAACTAATGTTAAATGTTATGAATGCTATATAAATATCCGGAATTAATGGCAGCGTGTTTACGTTTCTGTCTCATCAGGCCCCCAAAAGATCGGTTGGTATTTTTGTGATGATAATTCGGTATATATTTTTGTATAGGGATATTTTTGTATATAGTGCCTAGACTGTCTATAGTGAAACCCTGTTTTCTTTTGCATTGATAAAATGACATCTTAAAGAGAAATTAAATGCTATACAGGAGGAAAACTGTACATTTAAAAATAGTTTCCTGCTGGGTCTCTTGCAAAGCTTTACCTATAAAGCTGTGTCATGTACATTAATGAAAGCTGCACTTACTTATTACTATATCACAAATTGCGAGTGAATTTTGTTACTGAAAGAGAGAAAATCATTAGTACCACCAACTTACAACCATAACCAATGATTTACAACAACAATTTCATCTCTGGTCACTGACGAGTCAGAGAATAAACTCAGAAGACATCAAACCAATATAGTGATATACTGAGACTACTTGCAATTTTGGTCGCTGTCGGCGTCTTCGCAGAACGAATGACATCATCCTCCATCATCATCCCTAAAATTACCTTTTGGAATGCTATTTGCATCAAACCACCCATCAGTAACAACTTAACAACATTAACTAAACAAAGCACAATCCACAGAATATCGTTGCGCACAACAAAGCCAGCAGTAAATATTAGTACATGAAGCAGTAAAGAAAAAGGAGAATAATAATTATGCTTTTAGTATCACGTTCCTTCCCGATGATGCATTATAATATGCCATATGTATGACACTATCTGGGCTACAAAAGAGTGAACCAGTTAAAGTTATTGGGATATGGATATATGGAATTGTGTGTATATGCTTGTTCTTTGGCAAATAACAATGAAGTGTATTGCAGACTAAATATTTTGGTTCGCTAATTTTCATTCCAAATTTTTTGAATAAGAAGAAGAGCAGCCCATCAGAAATCCTTGAGACAAATTGTGATTGCTATTATATTCCCTAATTATATGCGTGTTTTAGTATTAAATTCCAATTTGGCAATGGAATCATGGCGTCTATAAAACACTGCATGTATTTTACTTTTGCAAATCTGATTGTGATATTTATGATTGATTTTGCTTCTTTTCCTAAAGACATCAACATCCCAGCATTCAAAATAAGTGTGGTATGGTAATAATGATGAATCAAGGTTTTGCCATGCTACACAAGGTACATACGTACTTTTAATTTGGAGTTTTGTTTTATGGCTTGTCGTGCTTACAACTGCAAAAAATCCTTGTTTTCATCTTTGCTTTGTGTGTTGTTGTATGTCAGACTTCTTATTTGGAAGTGATTGGTTGTACACCTCTTATTGCTATCGTGTTTGTGGTCAGAATGTAATCAATAAAGTGCTACTAGTGTTGAGCTCTTTTTTTCCTTAGCTTTGATTGCCTATAGTACTTACATTAGTGTTAGCGACTATCTATAAGAGGTACGAAGTTACATAAATTCTTACAATATGAAACGTGAAGTAAAAATGAAATTATTATTTGTATTCTTCATAACAGCAAGCATTGAATTGCTCATGATATGAAAGTCGTCATTTTATTTGTTTTTTATACCAGGTTTATTGTCAATTCTGTTATCACATTTCATTCATCCATGTAGGTACTAAAAGTTTAGCCTTTGCCTTCACAAACAATAAGTATTCCGAGAAATTTCACACAAAAATGATTGTTATGAGTATCAACTTTGCTTCCGTTTTTTGTTCGTTTGCTCACCATTATACAAATATAGACCAAATAGCTCGAAGTATTGCTGTTATACTTTGCACACCTACATATATAAGCATTATTGATGTCGTTACGCAAATATAACAAAAATGTACGCTCATACTAATAAAAGAGTTTCGTATTTATGAAGTTTACACGCAGATTTATGATACTGGGAAAATTACTAGAGACACAGGCACCAGGCAATTCACAAAATGGCTGCCTCGTTTGATCAATCATGCGTTCACTCTTTGGCATGAAAGGTGAAGTAATAACAAAGAATTTCAGAAGGAATAATCTATCATCTATCAAACGTTACATGATGAAAACAGTTTGCTAGTTGACCAGTACTGCAATGACATTTTTTATCTGGCAATTCCGATGTTTCCGCTCTCGATCCTTACTTCTGTACCAATCTGTGCCTGATGTGAATACATGTCTATCTTTATATTACTAAATGCATTGTATTAATACTATCTTCCATTTCAGTATCAGATACGTGAAATCGATTTTGAAGTAAAAGTTGGAGAAAAGATTATGATGGGAACATATAATATGAGGAAACCCACTTCACTTCGATAAGAAATGGATTACTTGGTTGATGTTTTCAAATCCTCCAAATAGAATAATAAATTATGCGCTTCATAAATTATTGTCAGTTCATTATCAAGTAAAGATAACTTGCTAATTTTAAATTTTAAATAAAACAAGTCGGTTTATGCAGCTTGGCCCACATATTGTGTTGCGTTATGTCATGCATCATTCCAAGATTTCTGATCATATCAAATAGATAAGTGTTTTGTGAAACTGAATAGGCTTTCTGAATTCCCTTAAATATTTGTGCACTCCTTCCAAATAAAATATAATACTTATTCACCACACGAACTCATATGCATACAACATACTCACTTGTACAGTTATTTATTATCAAATCGAAATTAGTACGGAATAGACATAATTTTTTTGGTTTCTGCTTTTCAAGGGAATATGAGTCATAAGTATTCGTAAAAGAGCCACACACAAACAGGAAAATAATTCCTCAACACGGTGCTATTCTATTGGTGACGCTGTCCAATTTTCATAGCGTAAACACGTCGGCCTGGGGTCTGAAATTCTTATAGTACCCTGTGCTTGGAATTTATAAAGAATGTGTGCAATGTGGTATTATAAGCCTACACCTTTTTAATGGATGGTAGTGTTCGTTACATTGTAATTTCTTCATGAGCATAAACATGATTTTTATCATTTCACGTGTTTTAACTCGAACATCCATTAATGTACTGTTTTCTAGAAACCCGAAACACGCATTCTGAAATTTGTTCTACTCACTGTACACTGTCATTATTTTTAGGAGAAACGCCAAAAAATAGTAATACATAATTTTGTAATTTGTTTGTAAGTAGCAAAGCGACCACACGAAGGCCTAGTTTCATTTTATACGTTTCGTCCCAGCCTTTACCGATAGCTGCTATCATATTATGTTAATAACAAAAATTTCCGTGACACTTCCGCAGCACAATTATAGCAGATTCGTAATTCAAAAATATAACTTGCTGGATCTAGCGTAGTTTCTGGAGGCTTTGGTTAAATGGAATGACATTTTATTCCTATAAAAAGTTCCAAAATGTCTTAATTTTTAAGTCTTGTCTACCTACTTATTTAGTAATAATACTCATTCTAGGACGTTTTAAGTACATCATCAGTATACGAATCCCCATTATATTATTATCGGTTCATGAAAATATTAAGCGAAAGAAGGTTTTTAACGTGTAAAGAATGGCTCATTTCAGATAATGTTTCTTATTGACCTTTGTGCTTTCATGACATCGCATTGTCTATTGACACTAAAGCCCTGATGAAATTGTTGAATGTGTGTGCATAATGTACGTAATTAGTTCAACCACAGTTTTAGCTACATACCTATTCATTTAGATTCAGTACAGAATAAAATATACAATATACATCTCACAGTTATCAAAAAATATTACAAAATGACATTTTCCTCTGTGTGGATTTACTATAATGAGTATATAAATGTTAGAAATGTAGATTTGCATGTAAACTAGAGACGTTAAGATGTTGTACACTCATTGTACCAACCACCGTGACGCGCTTAAGTAATTTAATATGTTTGTGCGTGGTCATTGTTTATTGTTTCGTGAAGTATTGTGATATATGACGCCGTAAGACACCTTGCATATTTTGCATCTTACTTACATGTTTCTTGCATTGTTGTACAAAGAGCAAGGAGTAGGATGTAGTCTGTATAGTAGGTAGCAAAAATGAGCAATAAACAATGCATAGAAACATTTTAATAATATAATATGAAACTCTTCTTTAAGTCGAATGTGGAAAAAGATGTTGTTATATAACGTAAACAATAATATATTAATATGTAACATTTATTGTAGACAATTATTATTTATCTCTAAGATAATGATTGGGAGTACAATTACTCGCCTTTTAAAGCCAGAAGATGCGACATTAAAAATAGCATATACAAAATAACAAGCTATAGTAGAAGATAAAATAAAATGTGTAAAATATGTTACGGGGTGTACTTTAGTGTACATGGGATTGTGCATGGCATAATATGCATTTTTGTAAATGATAAAATGGGAAATTCTAACAAAATTGATGAGCCGGAAGGGAATGGTTTGTTAGAATGACATTTTATAACTTGACATTTCTTCAAGCTTTCGGAGAAATGCACCAGGACCAGGAAAGTTCATATAAAATAAAAATACCAAAAAATACTTGTCATAGGGAGCAGTTAAAGGTCAGGATAATCAGTCAAGCAATAAGTAGTAGCGTTTGGTATTTGATCTACACAGTGCATTGTGCATGCAATCACAGTTCGGTATCATTATATCAACATTTTACACTGTGGCTGCATTTGTAGCTTGTGAGTTTTGATTCGTTTTTGACTTTGAGGAAAATAGAAGATAAAATAGAAATGCATATAATATGGTGATTCGACACTGTAATTATATCATTAAAATTATTGCAAATCTACCCGATAAAAATGAAATGTATACCAAATTCACCTGCCGAAATATAGTTTTACGTTTTACGTTTTAGCACGTTTGTTTAAGAGTTACATGCATACAAAATTATCATTTCGGAGGAGAATTGTATTCACAATTGTTATTGTTAATGAACACCAGCGAACAAGAATCGTATGCAATTTAACCAACAAGTGGAGTAGAGAATGCATTCCGCCAATTTCAGAGCATAATGCAGTTAAATGGTATTGCTGTGAAAATAGGTATGGGTAGGGGGAATTTGTTTTATGTAAATGTTCTTTTATGTTCTTTAATCTTCGATAGAAGTGATATAAAACAAGTAGTATAAAATATGTTCTTCAGTTTAAAAGAAAAAACTTAATAAGAATAATATAATAAAGCTTAGGTATATAATATGTATGTAGAAAAATATTATATTGGCTCTACTATGTTACGGACCCTGTATTTTCCAAATAAGCTGAAATAATTTTTTCAGTTACTTCCTTGAATCGAACAATTGTAGTGCTGCAGATATAGAAGCTCCTTCAGTTATGGATAAACAGAAGAGACGACGACCGTCTTTTGAATACCGAATTCTGTATTGGAAAAAGAATAAACAATTAATTATATTGATTTTAGCTCTGAGTACTATTCTGGATTCAACTGACTTTCTATTCACAAAATTTCGAACGGAAAAATTACGTACTTTTTGATGGCGAGTGTGGAAAGGGGAACAACCTTAATTTCATTAACTAACTTAAGATCCCATGTTGAATAAAATCTAAAAATTAAAATATTTAAAATTAGGTATGATCATATTATTATGTCTAATCATTCTTCATGCTGCCTAATTAGAAAATTTCCTTTTAAAAGTTACCTGATCATTCCATAATCACACCCAACCGCAATCAAGTTTACATTTCTGCCTGGATCCAAGTTACTTAAACACACACATTCAATTCGGTCATCAGGTTGAATGGAGCCAACGATAAATCCGTTAATTGTTGTAAGAGTTACAATGTTTTTCGAGCGATTGAGGAGTACAATATCACCCGTCGACCTTGAACAATAAGCTTCGTCTATTCCGTCTGGTCCTCGTAATATGTTTATAAACCGCGTCCTAAATATCGAAAATATATTATTAAGTTAAGCTTTATATGTTTATATTATAACTGTTAACTGTTTGTAGCTTAAGTATACTTGGGGGTAATGCGCTACCTATTCATGTCCCAAACCAGTGCGTAATTTTCTCCAGAGCAGCTAATTGCGGTAGAGAAATCTTGATTCAAGTCAATGCTTTTTATGGCTTGGTAGTGTCCGACAAGTTCAATCTTTTCTTTAACTTTATCAAGCTCATCAGTTAACTTTAATACTGTTATTAAGCCGGATTGATGTCCAACCCATATGGAAGTATCGGTTGTAACACACACAGTTATCTAAACATTAAAATGGAATATAAATATATTGAAAATATAATAATGCATAAAGATAGCACAGACAACATTAAACAGTGCAACATACCTCGTCCCCAATGCAAAGGTAGACAATACTTGATTTAATACGGATTCCACTGGCATCCCACTTTCCCACAATTTTGTCACCAATTATGACAGTATTTTCAGGCCAAAACACAATACGCGTTTGAGTTTCAAAAAGAGACATGGTTTCATTGTACTCTCTAGTATCTATAACTTCTACTTCAGAACACACGGGAGAACCTATAAACCGTCCCCATCGGATGCCCCAAACCGTGTCAAGCACCTCCTGGATAAAGAGAATTTAAATTTAAAAGTCGAGTATAGCTTGGATTCGCATGACAAAGTTGAAGAAAACATTTAAATACTTACCAAATTGCAGTTTTCTGCCCGAAGTACACAGGAACGAGGATGCGGATAGGGGAAGAGTTTTTTGGGAGTTTGGCCATAAGTAGCCACCATTGCCTTTCTCGCTTTTCTTAAAAGTTCATCTCCTACTCCATCCACTTCAAATCCTTCATAAGTCTAAAATTGAAATTATAAGGTATATTTTTTAGCAATTTTCCACGTTTACCGTACCGTATAGTAAAGACTGGTAATTCGTTTTTTCTAATCTTACCGACGGATGGAACACATTCATGGCTTGTATTGCTGCTTTGCCCGTTTGTTTGTAACCAAATATCAAATCAATCCAGTCATTAAGGAACTTTCTAACTTGAGTACTTTCCAATGCCTAGAATAGGAACAATTCTCTTCTAAATACTAAATCCAATGACGAAGAACTCAATTCATGGTACATGTATCAATTGCTCTTACCTGTCGGTTAATGAGTGTAAAGAGTCGTGCATCTCCTTTTGCCCAAGGGGGCAACGTGACATCATCCACTCTCATTCCATTTTGGCGTTTGCCGAAATCAAAGTGCTGCAGATTTTTCAAAACTTCGGGAAGATAGAAAAATTCTGGAATGGACTCTTTAAAGTCTGTGTTGGATTCACGAGAAGCTAACTTCCACGTAGTATCCATACTATGAAAACTTCGGTCGGGAATATCGAAACTCCCATCTATTTGAATGTAAAAAAATATTACACATTGTTCCACTTTCATATAAATTGATGCAATGTAACAAGCAAAATCCATAAAAATGTACCTTGATATTTGAGAAAATGTTGGGTGTATGGAGGGAGACGAATGAGGAAGTGAAGGACTATTCCAGAGTTGGAATAGTGTGAGCCATAATGAAATGGTGCTGAGTCGCATTCTCTCTTTAAATACTGTAAAAATGAATTACATTTCATTAGTAAATTGAAACTTGAAATGTTCCTGCCTATTGCTTACTGAAACTTACATTATAAGTTGCAATAAAATGTTCCTCTTTGGATGGGTCTTGGATAGCCATTGGCTTTTTCAGATCCCTGTAGGACTGTGGGACTGTCAAATCCAATGTGGGAGTATCATATTTTGCTAATACAAAAGGAAATACTGGATACTGCATGAGATCACAGTATGTTCTTCCTGCGGCAGTATTAAGGTACATTAAGTACTCAAAATTAGAAATTTGTCCCTTTGTCCACTGAGCCGTCATGGAGGGAAGGGAGGAATCCATTAGAGCAGAGTTGAGGGAGTTGACAGGGTGCTTTATTGAAATCAGCTTAACAAATTCTTCTCTATCTTTCCGGGTGCGAAATACAAACATATAACTTCTACTTTCCACAAATATCTCTGCTGCACGATCCTCTAAAGTATATCGTCTTTTCAAAATGTGTATGATTGAGGTCAGCGGAAGGTCTATTCTTTGAATGCATTCCTGAATTCCGTTCAACGTATCCGGAATAAAATGCACTGTGTCGGAACTTAAAATTATTTCACCGGTAAGTTCTTCCCCTGGAATGATCCGAGTACAAATCCGCATAAAATGGATCCCAGTGTTGGATTTTGGAAGTATTGTCTGCTCATCCAGTTTTTCAGCAAGAAGGTACTCCAATGGCTGAATTACATCCCCTATGAAGTAGGTAAATGGTTTATTATGATTTTACTATTCTTTATACTTATTAAATATTACATAAAATGCATGCAATGTGTTCCCAAAAATGCTGTACCTGTATTACGATACTTTGGCATCACAAATCGACTCTGAAATTTCAATGCTTCTCTTTTAAGTCTCAATCTCACTCGCCCAGGTCCTTCACTTTGATCCAAAGCCCAAAATCTTTAATTTAATAACATTACTCAATGAATAAATGACAAAAATGAACATGTATGAAATATAAGAGCAAGCTAATTTTTTTTTGCAAATCTGGGTGGATTAATGAAAATTTTACTTTGACTTTCTTACTTTGGATATGATGCTGCGAAATGCCAAGGTGCAGCAGGATGAGTCATGCGTTCAACAAGTCTCCAAAGTCCATTTCTTGCAATAATGTCATCTTCCTTCAATGTCAGCTTCCGTACTAATTCAATTTCCTGCATTGTTCTTGTTCTTGTTACGTGGTCCAACATGTCAACTGACAAGTTTGCTACCATTTCAAAAACCGTTGCAAAATACGCTTGATTACAGCAATTATTCTTCTGAATTACCGCTGCAACGCTCTGTTTATTGACCCCACGTTCCAAGGAGAAATCTTTAACAATCGTGTCCATTCCCAAAGATGACATAAAAGATGTCGCTGAGCCATTCAGTTTATTTTGAAACTGTTGTCTCATTTTTTCAACTGTGGCCAGGCATTGGCGAAGTTCGTAATAACTCACTCCGCAAATGGGAGGAGTTTCCAGTAGTAGCTTAAAGTTTTTGAAATCGGCCGAAAATGTTGAAAAGTTGTTTACTGGACAAAGGAGACCTGCGTCAACTAGAATGTCCTCCAACTTTGTCCGTATCAATTTATCCGAAAAGCTAAACATGGTACGGGGACTGGGTTGACTTGTCTTATGGGAGCTGTCCACAGTGTCCTCAGTGCCAGTTTCTCCTCGTTTTGAAGCCGTAACTTGCTGCAATGCCAATCGTAATGTCTTGCTTTCAGAAATGAATGTATTAAACGAGGAACTAGTAAGACCCTTTCCGTCGTTTGTTACATTGTCCACCTTGGGAAAACTTCTTTTATCCGCTTCGGACAGGAACATGCGAAAAAACGCTGTGAAACATCTTTCAATCTGTTCATCTGAGCGGATTACCTTGGGCAGCCATGTTCTGACATTGGGGCACCCCAAAAGTATTCTCAGGGTTAACTGCTTGAAGTTGAGATCACCTCTGTTTGGGGCAAGGATTCTACACAGAGATATCCCCAAAAGATACTTGAGCCGTTTTCTGTACTTCTTTACGAAATTTCTCCACAAATCCGTTTCTTGTTCTTCGTCCATTTCCAAAAAGTGGACCATAAATACATTCAAGAGCCATTTGTCAAATTGGTTACCAAATCGAGAAACACTCCCTCGTTCCAAAAGCCAAATCAGTCTAGAATAAGCATCCGATTTTCTAAGCTCTTTTCCGCAATAAACTTTCAAGTATTCAGTGGTCTCTTGGAATATTTTTCCGCTAAGATGATTTCCTTGTGGAAGGGATTCCAATGCAGGGCATAATAGCACCTTCCATGGGTCCTCTTTGGGGCTAACTGCGCAAAATTTAATGACTCGTGATAATAAATCACTTAATCCTCTGGTTAGTGTTCCAGGGACAGCTCTATGTTTATTAATATTCAAAACAGAAGGGATGAAACCCATTGTCATCAGTCCCGGTATTACCCCACCTTCATCTTCCTGAACCCATTCCAAAATTGTGTTTACGGCTGAATTCGTATAAAGTAGAGACAGTATCAACGGATATGATACAGGACCATAACCCTGACAAATGATAGCGATAAGATTGATCAATTCGGGGCAATCTTGGATGTACATGCTTGTCAAGAAAAAGCCTTTCGCAGAAAGAAATTCAGAAATGCATGGATTTTTCACACGAGACAAGTAAGCTGAGAGTAGTTTGAGAGCTAATTTCTTAATCTGAATGCTAGGATGAGCGCAATAAGCAACAAAAATGTGGGGGTTCAAATGTGATCTTAAAACCGAGTAAAATGCCCCATCCGGCATAATTGCCAAAGTGTTCAACAAGATGGTCATTACTGCTTCCGTTAAGGATTCTTGAAAAGTCTCACGAAAACCGTCAAGTTGAGTACTTTCAAATGTCTCCTTTGTGTAAACTTTTTGCCTGTTCAGGGCCCGTCCCACAATTTCAGGAACGTCTTCATTTGCTGTAGAACCTGTTTCTGCAGTTTCATCATCAACAAAGTCATTTTTATCACAAGTGTTCTTACTGGTGGTGCCAGCATTTCCCACATTGCTTTCCTTAGCTTCTGTAGCATTATTAATCTGTTGATTCTGAAATGTAAAGAATGATTCTTCTCGTTGGGGTAATGGTGGAAGCTCCTTTGGAAGTAATGGGTATAATCCGTATTTAACAAGGCACACTCCAATAAAAGCATCTGGTGGAGTCATCAGCTCAAATAAGATGGATTTAATGAGCACTGTTATTCTGATAGCATCTACCGAGCTCAAAGACGGTACGGGATTACTTAGCGAGCCTGATGAGGTTCCAGGAGTTGGCTGATGACAATTACTCACGTCATATATTGCGTTGTAACAAATACTTAGCAAAACTTCTCCGAAAAACTTGGATTTTAGGAGTGCCATGTTCAGATCTCGATTCGTGTTTTTCTCGACAATCAAGTCAAGTATGATTGTAAGAAGGCATTCGAATAAACTACGACGCCCGGTTGGTGCTTCAGGATCAGTGCATCTATTTCGAAGCAGAATACGCCACGAGGAAAGTAGGCAAGCATCCAACAAGTCATAATCAAGTAGTCGATGACCTCTCGGGTTCAAACAGTGATTGATAAGGACAATGAAAGTTTTGAAACCGAAGGTTGATCGTTCGGAGTTGAGAATGAAACGAATCAAATTGTAATGGACTCTAGAGGGAACGTCCGTTGCCTTTGAGTGGTTCTTCAGTTGAGTAAGCACGAGGCTCAAGGCTTTGGACTGAATTTCATCATCACGACATATTTCCACCACCTGGATGAGAAAATGAATAGATAATTATCATGTAGCATATCATGCAAATAATCTTCTTACTATTTTCCAATCAGCTATCTTAGCATAAATTAGCGCTTTAATTATCAAGAACAATGTATTTCTTTATACGCTCTTTTGCAACATTTTGCATTTGTACTACGTAAACAGCGAAAATGAGTCAGTTTAAAAAAGGGAAAATGAACTCGTCAGGCCACCTAAAATGTTTGAATGAATGCAGTTTTTTCCGACAATAAAATTATTGGCATACCCTAGCGTATAAAAAGAGAAGTGCACTAATTCCTCCCATTTGATGTATAGCCCATTGGAAGTCATTGCGACTCTGAGCGGATCCAAGGAGGTCAATCAGATCCGCCTAAAACAAAATATTAATATTAAATAAATCATAAATCTAAAATACATCCCAAAATCTTTAAGTAAAACATTTCAAATGGGGTATATAATACATACGTAATAATCTGAAGAATGTTGGGCAGTTTTAAAGCGATCAAAGATGTCTTGCAACTTTGTCACAGAGATTGTTTTCCCGTCAGATAAAAGTAAAGATGCTGAAACGAGATTAGCGCAACTTTCAGAATCTGACAATGTAAGTAAATCAGTCGAGCAGTCAGACTGACACTGGAAGGATATTTCACCCAATTGAAATGGAGTGGATTCTTTGCGCTCTCCATTACCAACGGTTGCATTTGTTGCTGTTGATTCTTGAGACGATAAGTAATATGACTCAACATTGGCTTCATTTTCAGGGTTTTGCTGATTTCTAATATTCTGTATCGTATTGGTCAATTTTTTATGAGATGTTGGTAAAGAAGCACACGAAGAAATGGACGATGATGTGTCATTATTAATCTTATGAGTAGTTGCCGAATGAAAGGAGCTAAATGAATCCGTTAAGCAAGTGGTGTTCAGTGGATCTTGAGGAAGGTTAGATCCAGTTACCCACGTCCTGGTTGAGGTGGCTAATGGTTCTAACATGCCCTCTATGTGAGATCCTTCCGAGTCTAGTTGATCCTCCTCTGCGGTGGAGTAAACGGAAGTGGACGAACTCGATCTATCGCAATGCATCTATAAATGAAATATAAGAGGGTGAGGTATAATAATTGAATGTTAGTAGTAACAAATCCTGTCTAGTAAGCCTTTTAAAATTATCTTAAGACTATACCACTATCTATGTATATGTTGATGAAAGCAGGTAAAATTAAATTCCATATATACATAAATACATACTATACACTAATAGCGTATTTTGGCACAATGTCATTTTGGTGCATCGTCATTTTATACCCAGTTTCTTGGTGTTTATAGATCAAATTAATAATGAGTCATTAAATACTATTGAAGGCAACAACGCTAGAAAGTTCAGTGACTATATTAGTCAGTTGGGAAATAAAAATGCTGTGTGACGGTGACGGTATGTTGATCATGCCATTCCCCGCTTGGCAGACAGATAAATTCTATAATCAGTAAATAAACCACGCAATAGTGGCAGAATTATGTTGCACGGCGAAACTAAGTGGTAACTGCAAATTTCAAAATAGTGGCGGATCCTTTCATTTCTGGACCTATCCCGTCATTCTAGCATGAAATC
>JAHZMV010002189.1:0-10034 GCA_027743765.1 Coecobrya sp. COE2 | reverse complement strand
ATAAAGACATTGAAAGAATTGTCCAAATTCGGAATAATAATACTGAGAGATTCACTTAAATAAAAATCTAAGATAACGTGTTAGACAAATAGACAAAGCGGTACATTTAGTAATCCATTCGCATCGTTGTGAGAGATGTACGTTTGCGTCCCCGTCCCCATCATTCATGATGCCTGAAAAGTTGTGTTTTTTGTAAATAAATGGATTTGTAAAAAAACTGAGAAATGTTTATAAAACTGTTAAAAAGTGGAAGTACACTGCCTTCGCCATTTAAGCTTTTTTACTGAGCAATGGTGCCTCTAAAATCTATTATTAATAATTATTGTGCATGTATTTTGGCATGGAATGTTGAATGATTTGAAAAATTATACCTATTATTGTTAAACCGAGTATGTAACACACTAGTTAATATTTATACTTGCTCGTAAATTTATAGCATGGCTATAAGATGTGATAATTTATTTATGATTACCATATATTTGCGCAATTTGATGTTTTGTTCGAGGTGTATTCTAAGGCAGTTGATATTATTACTGATGTCAATAACTGGAGCATGTTTTTGTGATGTATATTTAGCAGGCTACTATGCATCAATAAAAAAAATGTTTTGTTGCTGAAATAAAAAGATTTGTCGAAAGTTGAATGAACGTTTACTCCATATTTATTTATGGCATGTTGTTGAAATATTCTACGATAACTTTTTAGCGAATTTTTCCACACCTCCTTTGGTTTCCAATCTTCTTGTAATAACCGTTCCTTTAATTGGAATGCTTCCAGATCTTTTTAGGATCGTTAGATCGTTATCTCCCATTCTAAACCCTCGCCTAGTTGCAGGGATGCATCCTTTTCTCATTTGTTCTACCGTTTATGGGGTATTGTGATACACCCCAAGGTTCGGAATTTCTATTTTATTTCGTTCAGAACAAACGCTATTCCAAGTAATCGTGTTATCCAAAATCGCTTAATTCTTTCCAATAGTTGACAAAGCACTCAAGTCGGTCCTAATAATTTCTCTATCACAAACGGAAGTCCATTGAAAGCATAATGACGAAGTAGAAAACGAAAGTGGACAAGGATTGCATTATGAAAATGAAACATCCATTGTCTCAATAAATGCGTGCGTAATTATTCAATCATACATGCTTCTCGACAATAAATAACTGCTTTATTTCTATTTTACAATAAACCAAACATACAAAAACAAAGAGTTAAATTACAATAGCAGGTAATCTTCAGTAAAAATACCTACATGCAATGTGTGTTCACAGATTATTTTATATAATACACCAATTTAATATTTAACTCCATGATAAAGTTCGTTCCTACTTGAAGCTTCACTAATCGTTGAATTGAAATCTACGAAGTGGTCTTGTCTGCTGGTGGGTGTAAGTGTTTTAGACGGTGGCGTCATTGACACCAGAGCAGTGGGTTGAGGCTCCCAATGAATAAAATTATCGTAGTAATCCTCTCTTGGAGCCCAAGCACTCTTGTGCGTGATGTCGGATGAAGCACACCCAGTACTCACGGGAGCCTGGTATTACATGAGGACATCGTGGCAACTTTCCAAGATGAATTTTTGCTCCAAATTTTCGTAATGGAGGACTTTTCCCAATTTTTACGGCATGTTCAAGGCCATCCATTAGCACATCAAAGTCTCTCCTATCACTTAAGTAATTCGGTTGAATGATTGGTTTATCGTATGGATTTGTACTGTGTAGTTTAAGATAACCCTTTGAAAAAGGGCGAAGGAGAACAGGAATAATTGAAAATCCTTGTTTGAACTGAATAGGTTTATAAAATACATCCCATGCCTGGAAAAAGAAAATTTTCAGTTTAATTCCGTATTTCTTATACAATTTTTGAGAAGGGTAGTTTTTGTAGATGACTCGCCTCTTGTGAGACTCCAAAGTAATCCTTAAATGAACCCCCTCCATCAATATGCAGGGGTTACGCTAATAAAAAAGAGTTGCAAATCTGGCCAGTCTTCGCTTTTATTTGAATGACGACTGTGAAGAAATGCGTTTGCTTCAACGCCTACTGTACCGGCGAAAGGACCTGTTGGTTAACGGGATATACGAAAAGAGCAATACGAACTGTACAATCTTATTACGCAAATGAATTTTATTTTATTTTCTCACAGTGCCCAATACTGAAAATGTTTTGTTTAGTATTACCTATATGATCACGCTTGTACTTTTGAAGCGTTAGAGGATTAAACAACGGCAATAGTGAGTAACCGAAGCCTTTTTTAACTGTCCAGGAAAGTCCAAACGCACCCATGTGATCTTTTAATAAAAAGTTACTGTTTCATTTATAAAGCGCATGCTTAAGTGATTATTCAAAGAATGAGGGTTGTTCGGTGATCTATCATAATTAATGAATTTCTTACCTTGTAAGTTTTTGCCTACGGGCAAATCAGCAATGACAGGAATCTACTTAAGTACGTAAATTGTTTAATATGATATACATATTGTTAACTATTGTGATTCTTTTATATTTTTTTACAAACAATGCAATTTGTACTTTTTACCCCAAGCTCTTCGAGATGATCATAAGGACCGACACCACTTAACATTAAAATTTGTGGCGAACCAATTGTTCCGGCACTCACGATAATCTCCTTCCGGCAGTAAATATGATTAACTTTCCCATCCCTGACAAACGTTACCCCAATGGCACGTTTACTTTCATCAAATAACACCTTTTCACAGAGAAAAGACAAGTGATTAAAAATATTAATTACATGTTCATGAAAATCTGCTTAGGTACATGTTACACAGATTCAACTTTAAATGGGTTTACAAAGTGGATTGAAAACTAGAAAATGCCAAAACTAAGATATTTGTCTTTTGGATTTATGACATCAACAACACTGCAAATGACATGAAAGCGTACCTTGTGGACATGCGACTTCAATGAGACATGAAAATTTTCTCGTTTTATGGCTGGTCTTATATACGCCCTGGCTGTGGACCAACGTACACCAGTTTTCATTGTGTATTGAAACCTTGAAAATCCTTTTTATTAAAACAAATGAAAATGAAAGTGAATTATGACAATTTGATGACTTTCGTAAATGCCAAGCTGTATTTAAACCATTATGGGGCATATTAAGTAAGTTAAGATATTGCGAACCTGTTTGCTGATATCCGTTAGGATCTATAACATCATAACCGAGAAATTCTCCAGCTTGTAAGAATGAATCAGCAAGTCTTGTAGTTGTTCCATAACGAGCATTTTGTACATAAAGAGGACCTTCTGTTCCATGATGATAAGCTAAATTAAGTAGGAAGAAGGTGTCAAATCATTCGTTTCGTGAGATTAGTTTGACACAATTTCTTGAAACGCTGCTTAATATATTTTGGCATTACTGTCACTTGCAAGTAAGGGGTCACTTTGACTTTCAGACTTTTTAAAGTACCGAAGCACGTCCTTATAGGCCCACCCAATATTTCCGTCTTCAGCCCAGCGATCAAAATCTCTGCGATTGCCCCTCATGTACAGCATTGTGTTTATGGCACTGGTGCCACCAATTAGTTTACCTCTTGGCCAACGGGAAACCTTTAGAAAATATAAATATATTTCTTACTTTAATTCTACAAATTTGGAAAATTTTCTAAAACTAGCAGTAAACTCTAGAGATGATGTACCTAAGTGTATGCTGTACCTGATTTTCATAAGCAAAAAGAATGCCCTTTTGTGGAACAGTTTCATACTTCCAGTCTAAAGATGATCCAGGTAGCAGGGTATGAAACCACGGAATTGTTGAGGTGACAGGTTCTACACCTCCAGCTTCTAACAATAGTACGGAAAAGTCTTCAATTTCAGATAGTCTACTTGCAAGCACTGCTCCTCCACTCCCTCCACCAACTGTAATATGCCATATAGAATTTTTAGTCTTTCCTGTCATTATACTCACGGCGACAATTTAAATGATCCATGACGCAAAGTTTCCGTCTAATAGTTTATCTGATTATATAGTAGGGATTTATGCAATTCTATAAAATCATTAACCGTAAGATTTACTTATCATCATCCCGTCGGAAATGCAGTCATTGTCACATGAAGCCTGTGGCACACGCAATGCGCATGGTGCGATGCGATTTTTCACGCATTGTTCACAAGACACAAAAACAGTGTTTGAAATTCTTTTATTGAAATTAATTGAACATATTTTGTCATTGCCACAAAACACTACCTACTATATGAACAATTAAGGAAATTTTACTACTTACGCATAAGATAAAATTGTCTGAAGCTATATCCAATTTGTCAAAAGCAATGGAACAAGCCATTAAGAACTGGTCGCATATGAAAATATAGAACTCATTCAAATTATGAGACTATATCTCTATAATATGTATGTAATAATTAATGTTCTTCCTTCTTTGCGTTTTAGTATTTTTTTAGATTGTCTTTCCGTCGACCATCTACAAACGCAGCGAAGCGTTTTAGCAAACAATTATTTAATTCCTGTGACCTGCTACCAATTGCCGGAAGCTTGTGTAAACTGTACCATTTTAAATGTAAATCTAAGAAATTCACGTGCAGTGAAAAGATTTTTTTGACAGAATAATGACGATGATGATGATGATACAAGGAAAATTCTTTATATAGGTCGTATTTTTATATATGTAAATTTTGGGGCACTTTGAGACATACCTTTGATGAAGTAATTTAGACGTAATTCCAATTATTTTTTAAATCACTTTAATTGATAACAAGAAAATATAGAATACTTACTAACAATGAAATCATATTCCTTAAATAGGATGTCATGCTGCATAGAGTCTTCTTTTAGTGCCAGGTACATGTTGACCACAACAAATTGACTAAGGAAATTTACCCATGCTTTCATCACCGATCCAATAGGGTTTTCAAGATTCATTGTTCTCTGGCCACTTTAGTATTATTATTTCTTTGAAACTTTTTATTGTCAAGTCGTGCCTGTTTTCGTCTCAGGAAACTGAAATCTTTCACTAAACCACTTTTATGCAAACCTTTGAACAGTTATATGCACTCAAACTTTCTTAGAAACTTGGCAAATAAAATGGCATTTGGTTTTAAGTTTTCTGTGACATAAAATTTGCCAAAAACCTATGAATTTTTGCAAGCAAATGGCAAGGCGTGATAAAAGTGACGCCACAAGTAAATAAGTCTGTTGCGGGGTTTAGGGTTTAAACGACAGAGATGTTAAGTTAAAACCAGACCTAGCACAACTGAGGGCGACACTGATGTGAGCACTGAGGACTTTTCCTTTCACAAAAACTGTCATGTTTTTGCAATTAGCTTGCGAATTTACTACAACTGAATGAAATGGATTTCCTGTAAAGCCACCAATTGTACTAGTCCTTGTAACAAAGGTAGTCACTCAGACAGTGATTCAACATTACTGTTATGATTAACCATGTGCACATATCAAAATAATATTAGCGAAAAACTAAGCTAAACCAACATTGCAAAATTGTAAGCATGGTTGATATGTGTGAAAAGTAGCAAAAATGTGCTCACGCAGTCTTTTAAAAATTAGCCAAGAAAGTATGACCACACTGACAAAATTTTTATAACATCTTCAACAAAACCATTTTATTTAACTTTATTTGTTTTCGAATATTCATAATTTTACGTTATTAGTTTTTACTCATTAGTACTCATGTTTAAATGTATGTTACTGTTTCATCAATAAATTGCATATTATTTTAAAAATCACAGGCGAGTATATAGTAGGAATCCTAGGGAAAAAATTAATCTGCTTTCCAGCATGCAGCACAAGATATACATACATTTAGATTGACAATTTAGATAATATCTATATATTATATCTTGATCTTCAATTAAACCATATTACTGGACATTTCTTCCGTAGATGCTTCAGTGTTTCCTTCCTTATCATTACTCGCCTCTAACGTGGAAGATCTTCGACCTCCAAACACTTTTTCGAAAGCGTCCACATCCTGAAGATAATCAGAGCCCCCATCAGCGTCCAAAATAAATTCCGCAAAAGAGTCGAAAAGCTGGTCTAACAAGTGATCTTCAAAGATAAAGTCATCACCTTCCTTCTTCGACTTGTTAAAGTACTCTCGCATCTTTTCCTTCACTTCATCAGGTTCCAGCTCAAACATTTCAGTACGCTCCTTTGGATCCATTTGGAACAACCACTCTTCAAACTTGTAGACAAGAGTGCAAATCTTATTTTGCGTTTCCTCTTCATCATCATCCGAGAAATATCGTCGGGTTTCATCCTCCAGGTCTAGCAAAAATGTGACCTTTAGGTTTGCATACATTTCTCTGCATTTGCTACACCGACAAAGCTTTCCCCTCCACCCTAATGTCCACAATTGCCCCGTTGGATACGGATCCTTCTTTGTTAGGCTCGCCAACTTGCAAATGTCATCCTCTTTCTTGATATCCTCCCCACCAGTTTCATTTTCATCGTCGCTGATCCCCATGTCGCTATATTTCATCATTTCGTTAACGGCTTTATCGTCAACAACTGCGGAGGCTGGATAACAAATAAAAATGGATTAGACAAGGAAATTATAATCTTTCTTGTGTACACAGCCATACATAAAAATATTTTTCAAAAACAAAGGCGTCTTACGATCAAACGGCTCATAGTATCTCAGAAAATCCAATTTTGAGGTACAGGCCCCACATATAAGATCCGTGTAATTCATTTCAATTCCTTCTGTTTTAGCGTTGCAATGCTAGCAGTTGTTTTAAAGATTTGAATGAATATAAGCATCACGTCACGAATTTTAAGAATGATTATGTGAATGACAAATGTTCCTTAAACTGAGACTACATAGAGCTATCATCACAATAATAAAATAAAGTAACCAACTTACACTTGCGTGATACCAGTCCTCGCACCTGAAAGAATAGTAAAAAGTAAAAAAGATTATAAACTATGATAAGGGGTATTTTGCAAATGTTTTAAGGAGAACTATATAGCGAGGTAATGTATCAGTAATAAGACTATTTGTGCATTAAATGTAATTTTCTGTTTTCACTCTCATCTTTTGACTATGATGAACTTCTTTACAGTGATAAATTAAAAATGCAAGTGCTAGAGAAAATGGTAAAATGACAGAAATAAAAAGTTCATAATTGAGCAAAAAACACTCATGACATGATTCATATCGGAAACGGAAAGTTTTCACATATCAAGTGGTTTGTATGAAAGAGTACATTTTTAAATGTAACTGAATTACTACTCTGCTCCTTTTCTATTAAATAAATAGGCAGATACATTTACATAGACGCTGCTGCTGACGCAAAACAATTAATTTTTGTTGAAGTTTACACATAATTGTTTTTCTACTCTTTTCATTCATTGTCAAAATCAACTTACACAACGCATTGATACAAAGGATCCGCAGCATCACAATCCGCTTCCTTACAATGACATGTACAAAATGTACCCTTGTAGTTGTCATTGTAAATGTTTGCCTCGTTTAAGTCGTCTTTGTCCTATAAAGTATATAATATTAAGGATTTTTAAGGCTTTTGAAAATTATGCAATTTAATTTATGAAGTTGGGGAGAAGGAAAGAAATAAACGTACTGGGAACAAGACGCACGAGGATCCCTCAGGGAATTTTTTGTTTCCGCAGTCGCATCTGAAATTCCTATTTTGACAAGTCATGAAACATTAGTGAATATTTGAATTGAGATGACAGCAAGTACGCAAATTGAACATGACATGGGCTTATCAGTTAGTAGAGTTGGGTGTTCATTGGGGTGTAGTGACACTGCAGCTTTAATGAATGTTGTTACCTTCGGGTTTCCATTGAAATGACTTCGTGACCCTGATGGCAAGCGTAGCGACATCCGATGCAAATCCCTGAAGGGGTCCAATCCTCCTTTGTTGGGTCATTGCAAGTGAGACAAGTGTAAACGGTCTGCCTTTTAACGTATCCCTAGAAAAAAAACGCATTGTTGTAATATGCAAACTTTTAAAGTAAATTAAGAACTGATAAGGCATACGGCAAAGTAATTACATAAGGATACGAGCAGATTGGCTCAACATCATCGGATTCATCGGATGATGACTCATCATCTATTTGGTCTCCAATGTCCCAGTTTTCTTCACTTTTATCGTCGTGACTGGGTGGCTCGAGACGCAACTTTGCTATACTCGCTTGCAAAGATTCTACCAAGTTGTTTTCCTCAGTGGAAATTTCCTTGTCCAATGAGGAATCTTGAACTTTGGATTTTTGGGCTGTGGCCTGCGAGCTATCTCCAGAACCTTCATCCATTTTGGACTATTTTGCACTGATTTTTATTGAATAAAACTAACAATCTAACACTTTTACGCCAAGTTTGATCTTCCAAAAATTCCAGCCCACTTTTTTGTTTGCGTTCAAATACGAGTCATGAGTCCCTACGGGAAAAGGCCTGAAAATAACAAATCGGGAATGTATTTCGAGGTAAATTGACGAGAGCAACCATGGGTACTCCAACTTCGTGCATCCAATCGACACGGCTCCTGTCTTGGACTCCTGCATGGACGTCTTATGCTTCCTTGTGGACTCCTCCAAAGTGTCTGTTGTATTGGCTTTTCCATAAATAAAAAGCAATAAAATGAACATGAATATTTAATGATGGTTAGTATGTGTATGTGTCAGCCAAATGACCATTTAAGTTTTCTATTAATGCATGTGTTAGAATCCGACGAAAAATGACAGTAAAAATAAGAATGGCATGCACTTCTTGTCACTGAATTATGTTTGCAAAACTCTTTATTGATATGACTCGTCGTAACTTTTCATGTAAAATATAAAACAAATATGAATTAGCGCAGGGTTTTTCGTCTACCTCTGGTTTCAATGGGTTTTGGTAGTGGAATTTTGAGTAAGCCCTTGTATTCTTTCGAATTAGCGTTATAGGTCAGAGTTATTCCAACTGCCTTAGCGAGGGTGAGAAGTCTGTAAAAATAAGAATAGACCAATTTAACTAATGCTAATTACCTTACCTAAAATTATTTTAACAAACAAATCTCATGCCCAAAGCCATTATTTAGGAAACTTACTTTTTTATATGAATGTTTAAACTTGTCGACATTAACTGCACATCAAAATGGAGATCGTTAGCTAAAAGCACGAGGACCATTATATAACAGCACGTCTTATCTTTGTAAGGGTCCGGACGGTTTCTGCATGAAACAAAAGATACCACTAATTAACCACTACTTGAAAGAATGGCATATAATGCTTTACAATGTTAACGTGAAACGTACCTAGATCCGTTGGCATTTAATGTAGTAAAATTATCGAGAACTTTTTCTTTCATCCACAACGGGAATTCTTTTGGAAATGTCCACATTTTTCTTACGAATACTTTCATGTTTTAGCTTCAAGAAAGTAATGAGAGCTTCCGTGTACAAAACAATCTTGGCATTTCGAACAACCCGGGGATCCTCACTTCTAGGCTGCAGTTTTGTCCACATCGCCAAGAAATAATCAGAATACCTGTACCATAAAATATTATTTTTAAATTATAGTTCACAACTCCGTATACTCCTAAATATTTATCGAATAAGAAAATCACCGTACGTTTTGTTCTCCTTCCATTTCTTTACAACTTGAGGAGTAGCAGCAAGAAAGTTCTGCACTAAATCATCCAAAGCGTCAAGCTCCTCAGTAGAAAGTAGATCCTCCAACTGATAAACGCCATGAGCAAATGTAGCCTCCCGATTACAAGGTGGAATCAGCGTCAACACCGATTCATCCTTGATAACTGGCTCAGACGAAGGCACTTCCAGAGCATCAACCGCTCTATCGATACTTTCTTGCATGTCACTGATGTCAATCTTATTCTTCTCTAGCTTTTCATACGTCAACCTAAACGATTAAAAATATGACCCTTAATACCCTATTTTTACGTATTACTGATAATTAATTGCATAATATACTTCATAATTTAATCATTCTTTACCTCTTCCTCTTGGAACCGAACGTCTTAATGAGGTCTATCCCTTTGGCCCGTTTTTCTTCCCTCGTTTTCTCAATCCTTGTATCTCTAGACTTTTCC
>JAHZMV010002188.1:0-10422 GCA_027743765.1 Coecobrya sp. COE2 | reverse complement strand
GCAAAAGAGTGACGTCGATGACACCCCAGCACATGCGAAAGGATCATTCTCTTCTTCAGAATAATAGAAGGTCAACAAGACAGACATTAAGTACGTCAGCATACTCTTTGCTATTATGATGCTTTATGATGCACATTAGTGCGAAAGTTCACACTCATTATTAATTAATGTGTTTACACTCTTAAGTCACTCTTCTTGTTCTTGTGATGATGATGATGATGATGATGATAGGGGTGGCGGTTGCTTAAGAACAACTATCATAGTAATGGCTATTTACATGGCATATAAAAAAGATAAATGAAGCAGGTGACGTGCTATCTCCCACTCTCTTGTTATTTTGAATTTCCAAGAAAAACATTGTTAAATGCAACAATCATGTTCTATGTTCTAGTGACGTTATCCACTAGTACTCGTGCACTTTGACAATGCCGTCGCCATCCTATCATCTCTGGTCCATATCCGTCTTATAGGCGATAGTGATGAATGACATTGAGAAAGGTTAGCACTTCCCTTTTGTGTCGTATTGTACATTGTACTGGTACTTGTCGGTGCCGGTCTTGCATGTCTGGTGTCTATTTGTACACACAGAAGAAAATCACCGTCATGCATGCCGATAATGATCAAGACGATTCAAGAAGAAGGGTTATCATCGGTGCGGCCAATTAGCAGTACTCAAAAAAGAGTAATAAGGAATTCATTATGCCTCCTCCTAACTACACATATTTTATTGTCTATGAAATTAGCTCGACATAACTAGACGTAATTGCATACAGTTCTATATGTAAGTAAAGTAATTAATTTAATATGCAAAGTTACGTTTTTATACGTGATTGCAAACTGTAGCTTGATTATGTGATAAAAATCTGGTAAAATATGTACATATTTTAGTTTATTTGTTCACAGGATCTGAAAATTGAGTAAAAATTCCACAAAAAGTTGCAATATAAAGAGAATGATCGATGTTTTACGTTCATCAACGCTCGTATTCGTCACTGTCATCAGTGGAATGGAAAGAGTGTGCCATGGCTACCAAGTCTTTTCTTGCTGAAATAAATAGCAAGTCCGTTAGTCACAGAGGTTCTTTGTGAATATCATTCTTTTAGTGTTAAGGTTGTTGTAAATGGCGCTTGCTGTAAGTACTGAAGCAGCTAGCAAAGCATAAATAATATAATTAAAGCATTATTTTTCTTCTTCTGTAGTAATATTTAAGCCTGAAAACAAACTACCATGATGAAATTGCTGCCTTACCACGTTTTTACAATGACTTAAGTACGCACATAACCTACCTTATCATCATCAACAGCAGCAGAAGGAATGATTGTTAACGTCAAGTCAATGGCTATTTGTTTTATCTATCATTTTAATTTTAATCACTAGCATATATAACGTCCCAGGTATTAATGATTAATTTCCATAAATAGCAGGTGGCTACAACATAATAGTGTGTATGCTTTACGAGTCGGTTTAATTAACTGAAATTTCTTGTGCTTTATTTGTAATAGAAATGAGTGAAGTTTAGCAGCTCTTGTCTAATAAAAAATAATACAAAGCCACTGGCACTATCACAGTAGCACCAAACCACCGCCACCATGGCCTTTTCCTTGACCATACCACCATGCATGGGGTACAAACAAAAGGATGGTTTAAGCTGGTGCAATCAAAGTCATCATCAACAATGTTATTTTAAAGTTGAAGTCAAGGTGTAACAATGACAACAATCATTTTGTTAAGTACATATTCTTTTCATACCTAATATCCATTTGGTTCGTTTTTACTAATATGGCATATAATAAAATTTTAGCGAACAATACTTTCATTACAAATTTTTATCCTCGTTTCACTTCTCTATAAATGGTGATTAAAGCAATATTTTAATTAAAAATTTCCCGGATAATGCTATAATACCTAATTTGAGTGCAAGATTTTATTAATTTACCGGCAGCCAAGCACAAGCTCATGTGTACGCATATGCCAATATATAGATATAATTTTATTACGAAAACTTTAATTTTTGAAATAATAGACTTGACAGCAAGAAATATTGTGCAATTATGAAATAGCTTGACTTTAAGTACCTAAATGTCAGCTTGCATGAAGGGTTAAAAAATACTACTTTGTTAACACTATTTCTAATTCAAAATTACTAGGTTTAGTAATTATCAAGACATTCATTGTTACTATTATTATAAAACAAGACATATTTGGTGTCACAGTGCCTAGCTGTCTCTCTCGCTCTGTCTACGACAAAAACCTCCACCTTACCTAGAGTGTTCCCATTTATTACCCAATTACTATTCCGGAAGTAAAGTGTGTGCAGTGTGAAGGAAGAGTATATGGAAATAAACATAATGTACACACCACCACCAAAACACAACCGAGTCGAGTCTTTTTTCCTATCATTTTTTTTCACTCGTGAAACAAAATAAATACAGGAGTGATAGTAGTAATAATGAAAATGGTATTATTAAAACAAGTAGCACTTGAAAAGTCAAAGCTACAATTTTGGTTTCTAATTCCCATCAAGTTTGCCATATTTTGGTGTGGTGGTACCACGCATATAATATTCAATTTGCCGATGTAACTACCACACACAGACAGAACGCATGACACGCTCACTTCACAAAAAAATTGTACACCAGCCTTATTTGCAAAACTACATACTAACTGCAACAACTGCATTCTCTGTCCGCCACCGATGCATGCCTCCCTGCCTACAAAAATAATATCACATCATATTTCTTTATTGTTGTGATTGTTGCAGATTAAACGGTTAACATCACTACATCCATCGAGCCATTAGCCATGCATGCTCGCATATTGAGCACACACGAAAAGAACTACCAAACTACCACTTGTTGCTGCTCAAACTATTATATTATATACGTATGGCATAATATTATGTTGTCTATTTTTTACAGGAAGGAAGGAAGTCTTTTTTCTCCTCTCTCTTTCTTCAAGAAAGAAAAAGGGATTGCGTATATATTGCAAGTAATCAACAATGTACAAAATATATGTTATCTGTGCATAGGCACAGAAAATAACAAGTTTTTTGGCAGAAAAGTAGGCAAAACAAGATAGATGGAATAGGCAATATGAAATGACTTTGAGGAATATTTACGCAGGTAGTGGCTAAGCAAAAAGCAATACAACGGCAATCTTTACGCGTTGTAACTTTTGGGGACTAGTTTGTTTCTGATTATCTTAACTGCGCTGTTACATAACCACAAGAGCAGAAAAAACGAACAAGTTATAGTTATATAATATTAATATAAGTTATAATGGTTGTTACAATAACAACTACAAGTTATGGGACACCTCAAAGTGTAATAGAAATATGTTTGAAGGAATGCTTGCGTTATGTCACATTATCGATTACACTTGACATTTTTGACATGATCATTTTGGTTGTCATATTCGTCATCGGCATCCACCACAGGATGACAAAACATTATCCAATTCACTATGACTGTCATAATTTCCACACAGTAGGAGACTGGTCGTAATAATGCACATTCAGGCTAATTGGTCATAAATAAATGTTTGCTTATTAGAGAACCTGTTTAAAGTAGTTAATACATACATACTAATAAAATATATTATTATTATTATGAATTCTCTTTTCTATATGTGAAATGTGGATAATACTGGGAAAGACAGATAAATTAAATTAACAGATAAACAATACTATAACAAATACAGAGAAAAAGAAATTCGATGGCGCCGGGTGAAATTTAAAAATAACTTGCAAATTGAAAACTAAATGGTTTTAAAGCCAATAGACGTTGCTAATGAATACCATAATTAAAAGGATAATTATAAAAGCTGTTGTTGCAATAACAACCTCTTCTTTCAGAAGTTGTTTATACACCGATTCATAAGAATACGACGTCATGACAGGCTACAAATTGTTCATCTTGCACATATTGTACAAAAAATCGAATGAGTCAAAACTCGTTACTTCATCAAAAAAAATTACAATAGTCCAGTAAGTATCCAGTCATATATTTTTTGACACAACAACACACGTTTCATCCATCCTAAAAGTTATTGACCTGAGAACAAAAAACGGAAAAATTTCGCCGGTCCGTTGTGCATATATTAACAATGTATTTAACACATATTTTGCGTGTGCAAAGATTTTTGTCCATGATGAAGATGGAGAGTGATGATGTCAAAGATTCTTTGGTTTGGCAAATGATGACAGTTGATGTATCATCCATAAAGGTAATCCTCACTCATCATAACAATGCTCCTTTCTCGCTTTTTTTTCTTCTTCCTCATCCGATTCAGCTGCTAAGCAGTGGTTTAATGAATACGAATGCCAACGAGAACATTGACCCACACACACACACCAATGTTGTTAAACTGTTGGATAACGTGCCCAGATGTGTACTATCCTTCTACAAAGTAACGATGTTACCTTTGCTGATAATTTTTCTGCCATTAACAAGATCATCATGTTCTCATGGAGAAAAAGAACGAAAAAAAGTGTAAAAACCGTGGAGGCGCACATTAGACTTTTTAATTGAAAAATATACAAGATAAAAGCATGTAACTCTCAAGCATAGAAAAATCTGCACGGAGATGACAAGAAGAATGAAAGCTAATGCGGTTCATTATTACAACTATCACATTCCATTAATGTATGTATACGCCGAAGAATGGTCTACGCACAAAACACGCACGCACATCGTCAAATTTCATATCGGTCGGTTGTAATAACATGGCACATACCACTCGTAAAGGATTAGTGATGAATTAATGATGTTCATTTTTCTTTTTACGCCACAAAAGAGAAGAACGCATAATGTCTGTTACCGTATCCGTTGTTGGTCCGTCGTCTGTCATGTCCATCCATCCTTCCATTTGTTCGCATCTCAATGTTTTTTAAGAAACCGCTGCTGTTACCATGTTTACATTTTGGATTAGCATTTTTACAACGCAAGAAAAAAGGGTTTATGTCCTCTTGAAAATTTAGCCTTGAACTTTTGCAAGTGAATCTAAAAAGCCTCTTTTAAATAGATGATTATTATTATGAGAAAGGCAATGGAATGATGTAACAAATAATGTTACCAAGGCAATTTGACAGTAAACGTCTACATGACAACTTACACATCGTCTTGTGGGTCGGGCGGCGATTAAATGCTGTGAGTTGAAGAGGAGAATGGATAGACGGAATGGGAGCATTGTTTTGGCAATTTGACAGTACACGTACACATCGTCTTGTGGGTCGGGCGGCGATTAAATGCTGTGAGTTGAAGAGGAGAATGGATAGACGGAATGGGAGCATTGTTTAAAAAAATGTTTATTGTTGCCGTTGCGTGGACACGACGTAACCATGGTGACATGAGAACCTCTTGTTTTAAATGTGGGCCTTTTTCATTTGCCGAAAGACAATAAGAATTTGCAATTATTGGGAATGATAAAAAAAATCAACGATATGTTGTAAACAAGTGAAATAAAAAATGGCATCCATGGCAAAAGGAATCGATGTGTAATCTGATCTCTATTAACCTCTTCTATTGTGCTGTTATTGTTAACTAGGCTATTACATCTAGTCTAGAGACGTTGCGTTTTATGTGATGAAATTTTTAGGGTGCCATCGGGATTTTGTGGACACGCTTTTCTAGAAAGGTTTCGTTTTTGCATGAGAATCCTGTAAACTTAAAGACATCTTTAAGTACTGCAATTTGTAGTATGATTTGTTATATTGTCACTGAGAAGTGAGATGAGGGTGGCGACGTTTGTGGAGGTTCACTTGATTGCTAATGAAAAAGCGCTAATGACATGCATCTCATTACTTCATGGCACTTTAAAAAGTTAATAAATCATTTTTACTGTTCAATTTGTCGGGTTCCATCTTCGTAAATGACATTATGACAGAAAGCAAGGTAAGAAATATGGAGAGCTTTATGGATTGTGAATATAAAATATAAGCAAGTTTTATGTCTTCAGATTTGTTGAACAAGCCTTCATAGAAAAAGCATGCAAGTAAAGTGGCTCAAATTTGTTGTAAAGTTGAATTGTGCAGGCCTTTCACAAAATGTCAAGAAACGAAAATACATTTACTGATGATTTATTTAATTCAAGCCGAGCCCAAAAAAACTTTTGGGGTAGATGCAGTAAAACGAAAAAATGACAGGTGACAAAGTGGACCTTTGATACACCATCCGATGCTACCGATGCCGATTACCATTGCCAGTGATCACGTAACAATGTGATTTGATGTAGTTGCGAAATTATTATTTACCTATTGTTTATTAAGTAATCGCTCCTATGTAAACACTGTGACTTAATCAACCCAGACTTGCTGGAAATCAAAAACTTTGAAAAGATAAGAAAGGTAGTTTAATAAGTCCTGTGAAAGTCAAGTACGTACATTTTTTTGTACATTTAGGTTTGTAGGTACCAATACATATATATAAATAAATATTCTTATAAATACGTCTACATAGAGACCAACAGATTATAATCGGCGACACTGACTCATGAATTAAGCATTGATTGAATTGATTGCTTGTAAAAGCTACTTTAAAGTAACTAATTGTTTGTACTTCATACTTGCACTTGCTTGTAAATATTTTTTTCTTTTTCTACCTTATATGTTGTAACTGTTAGGGAGTCGTTCTACGTCTAGATCACAAGATCCGTTCAAATCGGGATATCGATATTGATATAATATAGTATTGTTAAAGATTTCTTCAAGATAGCATAACACAGGAGGAGAACATGTCGATAAAAGGAAATTAAACAAGAAATTATTATGGTGCCAAAACAAACATATTATTATCAATTTTTCATGAATACTTAATTTAAATGGGAGGAAGGAAACGGCAGGGGAATCCTGTTTACATTATTTGCCAAGCTATAAGGTAAAGAAAAGCATGAACCGTTGTCTTAATTTTATCATCAGGTCTATTTAATCTCCGTTCCTGGACGCAGCAGTTGGCACTTAACTAAAGAGGTAATAAAATTAATTATTCCATCTCTCTGTAGCTTGGCCAGTAGAGTGTACAAAAAACCTACCTTAACTTAAGGAAATAGAGCAAAAATATACATACACGGATAAGCGCGTATATAGAATATATGCATGCTTGAGGAGCACCACCAACATAGCACAAGTGGATATTCGTTGGTTTTTGGTATGTTTAAAAATTAAATGTTTCCTTCCGACCGGAAGTAACTCGCAAAAGTGCAAAGCATTTGATAGCACTTAATCTATACTTAATAATACTATATTACGGCTGAGTGTGCAATTCCTCGCAAAATCATAAAAAATAATAATTTGTTAAGCGACCATTAAAAGCAGAAAAGTGCACTGAGGCTGTAGGTTGTTGTAGCAGCAAAAGCGCCATAACAGGTCCCATTGGACGTTCAGTCCCCTCTAGCAATTGACTAAAGTAAAGTGGTGTCCTTCCTTTTTTAATACCAATTTTAGCCTAAAATAAATACAAAAAGAGCCTTCCTCATCATCATCGTTAGTATCATTACCATAATGCATGGGCAATAAGAGAGAAGCTCGATCACCCTAAGTAGTAGAATGGCAAGTGGAAGGCTACGCAATTTTTCTCTTCAGCAGAGAATCATTATCAACATTTTTTTGCGAATGCAATTGACTGAGTGTCCTCCCAACAAACGAACAAAAGGAAATAACAAGCGGAATCTCCGTGTACAGTATGTGGTACTCAACAATGACAAAAGATACCTACCTACTTACTTACCTACACAGCCAGCACGTTAAAATTAATTAACCTCTAAATTGATTTTTAGTGAGTTCTCCCACACATCACATCATATAGAATCACACATATCCCAAGAATGAATAGGTATGCAAATATAAATATTTTTGAAAAATAATAATTTGCTGCTATTTCCACAAATTCATGCCAGACAGGGAATGAGCCCGAGCAGCAGACAATTAAAACAACGACAGAGAGAACACATAAAACAATAAAACTAATAATGAATGACGTAAGAAAGGAAGTAGTTACGTACAATGGGCCCACCAACCAACCAAAATAGCAAAAACAAACAGCAGCAGAGGAGAAGCAGTTTTAAAACAATAAAACTGATTGTGCGCCGTCACAAGCTCATTCATTGTGCGTGGAAACCGGAAATTCCAAAACGAGCCTTTTTATCAGAAAGCAGACACAACAGCTCAAATAAAAATGGTGGTGTTTATGGTGCCATGCATCCCCTCATGTTGTATATTTTTTGTGTAGACCATTCGTACAAATTTATTTACGCGTTTTTGAAAAAAATTTCATATGTTACAATGGATGGATGACTTTTAAATAACAATGACATAAATTATAATGTTGTCATGGCAGTTGTCTACATTTTATAAATAAAACATTAGAGGAATTATAAGGAAAGAGGAGACATTAGGGAGCTAAAATCAATAGCATTTGTAAATACAAACGTACAATGTCAGTTTAGGTAGTTTACTTAAGTCAGACGAACAAAAAACGCTCAATTACGTTACATACCATAAACAATGTATGGATAAGGATTAATGCGATGTACCGTGCGGTTATATGGTTCACGTTCATTGTTAGTAAGCTCAATAAGCAATGGCAATAATATATTCATTTAACATTAAAGATTGAAACAGTGCATGCAATTATTAGGAAAGTAATTAGTAATTACGGTTAAGAGCATGATCAAAGTACTTAACTATTGATTTTTGCTACAGTTTTATAGCCATTCTTATTGAATGAAAATAAGAGATTCTTATCTCATTTTTTGTTTCTTATCTTGCTCCTTATCATTTAGTTTTATGTCTTGTGTCTAAACTTTTCGCTGAATCACTTAATCTTAAAGAATACATTGCCAGGCCAGTGTCCAAAATTCGTAAACAACTCTTTGCTTGATAGAACTCAACTCTTCCTGATTTCCCCCAATCGCTAACCACTGCTGCTATGTTTATAAGTTCAAATTGCCGTTTAATTTAATCGCGAGAGAGTCGAAGGACCAAAATCATGCAAATGGCAAATAAAATGTATAGGTTATTATACGTAATATACCTAGATAATTTAGTTATAGAGGTTTGTATACACCTTGTAATTCATTTGCCGACTCTTTCCATGATGAACTGCTGCCAAGGAAAACAAAACGGTAATAAATTGACTAAAGGTATAATTTCAGTCATCATGTCACCATTAAAAACTGCACTAGCATAAATACATGACACAATCCTCTATGTACATACCTAGCACAAGTTTTGGCACTTCAATTCTGTCAGGTAGATATAATAATATGTAAGCTGTTTGCGGGCTCAGTTTTTTTCTGCTTACTGGATGAAGAAACATCCTGAAACTATGGCGACAATATATTATACTCACATCAAATTGGTATTGTTGTAGGCATTTAAATATTTCATTCCATCTTTTTAACAGTGTAAGCTGTACTATTTGCACATTATTCATCAATTCATCATAAACATACCTATACACATCAGCTTACTGGGTGGTGTTCTGCTGTTGCACACAAAAATGTGTACCATAATGCAACCCTAATAATAAAATTGTTAATACAAAGATGTGGACTCTACATTAAAAATGCAGTAGTATAACTTATTTTTTTCAAGTTTGAAACATTTATAATCCTCTTGCAGCAGTAGTTGCAGCCTGTTCAACTTGCTGCAACCACCACGTACCATCTATCTCTATAAGCTGCCATGAAATTGCCAAATCATCATTAACATCATTAAATATCATAACATTTTTGTCCCTTACAACATGATGGTCGTCATCCTCCTCCTGACAAAGACCTGAAACTCTGAAAGTGACACTTTTACATAATAACAGCAACCACCGCAATTATTCAACATTCAATAGTATATACCTACTTAAGTATCTTGACTGTGCGGTGGCGCGTCTCTCTCTATTCGCTATGTACAAACTTGTGTGTTTTCGAACAAGAAGTCATATTTTCCATTTGTTTGCTCTGATTGATGACAGATTTGGGAGCCTCACCCTTTACTTTAGTAGCAGTCGACAGTGACTTGTTATTACGATGCTCTCTCTCCTGTTGGGACATACCTATGCTACTGTACAAATATGTAATAGACGAAACGTAGTTTGGGATTATCATCATTGCTAAATTACCAACACACCACGCCACACTGCATTGCCACTACCATCACCACCATCACAACCACCTAATTCAACTAATTATAATTATGATGAGCATGCTGATATTGCAAGGCACTGCCAAGTACTATGTACACTTACCTTTATACGCATCACATTAATGGTATATATAAACTATATATCATCCTTCAACTATTCGGACAAACCAAAATGATAGTATTTGCAAAAAAAGCGCAAATAAAGCGGTTATCTGTGAATCTCAACAATATGATATTTGATTCAATAAGGAAGTCATGTTTATTGCAACTTTACAACAATGAAAAATGCC
>JAHZMV010002187.1:0-18940 GCA_027743765.1 Coecobrya sp. COE2 | reverse complement strand
ACGTGAAAGACCCAGCTGGAAGATATTAAAAATGGAGGTGTCCTTCCAAACCAGACTTAGATCCAATCCAGCCCTGAGCATAATCTCGACAGTGTACAGGAGCCCATCCACGTCTTCCTTTTCCAACAAAGCTTCATCTAAATTTAAACCCCAGAGGAGATAATGCAAAGACGGAATTATCTCTGGAGTGGTGCCCTTCCCACTGGCCGTTATCCACAACAAATCCTGATTGGAAATTAACCCCCCATATATTTTCAGCACTTGACCCACGTAACGCGGATTCCTTCCCTCCAAAGCCAAATGAAACTCGTCGACTCCACTCCAAACGTAGTCAGGGCTCAGGAGCAGTTTGTCCAGAAGTTGGAATCCCTCCCCTGATTTCAATCTGAGTAGAAACTCTACAGCATTCAGACGGGAAAACGGCTCCCATTTCCCAGTATCCTCATTCCTTGTCATAAAACTGGAAATCCGCAGATCGCCAAAGATTCCCTTGACATTTAAATCCGCCCCTTTTTCTATCAAGTACTCCGCGCCCTCCCAATCTCCTCGTGCAATCAAGATAAGCAAAGGGGTAAGCTCCAGATCTCCTTCCGTTTTGCAGTTGACCTCAGCCCCCAAATCCTCCACAAGCCATTTAATCATTTCCAACTTTGCATTATCCAGACACGCCAGATGGAGCAAAGTGCACCGGTCAACTCTCTCGCTCGCAATATCTCGACCGTGACAATTCACCGAAATGGACAAGTAGGACCTGCTCTCCGAATTGACATTCCATCCACTCCGAACATACTCCAAAATCAATTTCTTTGTAAATTCCACCCGGGACGGATGATGAAAAACCGCTGAACCAAGCCAGTGGAGTGCCCATTTCCCTTCGATCTTGTCCCGGGCCAGCTCTTCTGACGAAAACTGGGACACCAACTCGGTAGCCATCTGCGTGTCGCCCGTCATCAAATGTAAATACAGCTCCGTGAACCGGTTCGAATCCTTGTACAGGGCCTCCAGAATGATCCGAATCACTGACCTTCCACCTTCCTCGAATGCTAACTCCAGTGGAGTAAACTCTGTCCCACCGTTGTAAACGGCGGTTTGCCTCACATCCATTCCAAACTCTGGCTTGCTGAGTAAATAAACCAGAATGTCTTCGTGACCCTCCTCCACCGCCGTGTGAAGGAGTGGTCGAACATACTCCCTGGAAGTGGTGGCCAGTATTGACGTTCCTCCAAATTTAATCAAGGTTTGGAGGGATTTTAAATCCTTCATTTTGATTGCCACATGACAAGCAGAAAACCCCGTCTCGCTGCACACATCAGGTCTCGCCCCGTTTCGTAGCAGGCTCTCAAGGAAAACTTGATTCTTGGCGAAAATTGACGCCAGCAGGGCGGTAAAGCAATCGCAGTAAAATCTACCGTCCCTGACGGGAAATAGGTCACCGTCCACGTTGTAGCCGGAAGCTATAAAGATTTTTATAAGCTTGTCCAGATGGGGGACGTCATCCTCTGAATAATTTACACTGGCCAGGTGGTGAAGTGTCGGTTTCCCATTTACTCGGTGACCACACAACAGCTTATCTTTGTCCTGGTCTGGGCAAGAGCTTATCAAGGCACTCAGATGGGTTATCACTTCCACCAAGTTACCACTTTCCAAGGCAGCCTCCATCTTTTTCAAAACTGCAAAAAAAACAGAAATAAAATCACTAATTAACTTTCATTCTCAAGCTGATAATTAATTAAAACTTAATCTTTTTCTTAAAATAATTTACCCTTTTGAGCTTACAAGACTTGACACAAAATGACGCACTAAACCAACCACAATTACTGAATACAATTAATTTGTTGATAATTAATTAAAACTTAATCTTTTTCTTAAAATAATTTACCCTTTTGAGCTTACAAGACTTGACACAAAATGACGCACTAAACCAACCACAATTACTGAAAACAATTAATTTGTTGAAATGTGTGGCTTTGCTTGTTTTTAAAGTTTTCAAACAATTAATTTTAATTTACGGCACTACAAAATAAAATACTCAACCAGACAACGAGAGAAGCAAATGAGAAGTGAGCCAGATTGTTGTTTTCTCTCAGCTGTTGTGAGAAAAGAGCATCTCATCCACAGAAATGCGGAATTCCGCCAAAAAGACAAGGACAAGATAGGAAAGAATTAAACCCGCCGTTTTGTGTGAAAAAATTTATTGTTAATTAAATTTCAACATTAAAAATAATTAACGATTGCTTGGTGGACGGTAATGAGATGAAATGCTTGCAGGACCCATGGCCGAATTCCCTTCAGAGGGTACAAAATGATCATAATTATTTTTAAATCGCATTTATTTGTCTCGAAAACTGTTAAGAATTGTACAATTCCGTCGTTGTATTTCAGTTTCCTGTGCAGTTTATTTAACATTATTCCCGATTACTGGTTCCAGCTTGCCAGAAGGTCGTTAGTGTTCCAAGTTTGGAAACAAGTTCCGGTGGAACCCCAGCAGTTTGAAGACGCACGAGCCGAATCACTGTTCGAAACCACCGAGGGAAAGAGGTTTCAAAAATAAAAGTTTATTTAGGTCGCCCGAGTGAGATTTGTTTAAAAGTTGAATGCATCGGGAATTTAATGACAGATTATGGCAGTTAAAGTTAATTGTTGTTGTTATTTTTAGAAATAAATGGCAGAGATTGGTTGTAGATGAATGGATTGGATTGTCTAGGAATCCTGAATCCAGATCATTTTCCGGAAGTTGGCCCAGTTTCGTGGTCTGAAATGTAACCCTAAATATTTAATTGTTTACATGTAACTAAACTTAAATCGGTTCCTATAAGTCGCGCGATAACTTGGTTTGGATAGGATGGAATGTGTCACCATATTGGTTACCGATAACGTTAACGAATGCAGGAAAACGGTCGCCAGGTCGAGAGAAATTTAAAGTTGAGCAGATTTAAACATAATTGACCGGATTTTTTTACAATGATTGGAGAATCTGACGGAGGACAGAGCAAGCATTTAAAACCAGAATGGAGTCTAGAATTTGACTTACAGCCACTCCCGAACAGATAAAAAAAATTCCAGATTTTACGGGTTCACAATAACTTTACGGGGAACTGCTCAGGTTGTACAAATGAATCCTTTCCTCAAAAATGAGAAGCTTAATCTTGATCCAGCTTACTGCCAGCGCTAGAAATCCTCATCCTATTTAGCATTCAGCGTCCGAATGTGGCCCAGTAGCCGATTCACTTTTAAAGAAATTGCTTCCGGAGCTTCCACCAAAATTTCCTACTGCTATTGATGTTTTATTTTCTCAAACATACGAATGCAATCAACCACTTACAGAGATTTTTATATTCAACTTGATACGTTATTTCGGGTTCAATTATATCAATACAATATTTGGAGTAAATATGGTATTAGCAATATTCGTCAATCTATTTTACTTATTTGCATATGTGCTTAATATTGTGGCAAGTAGGAACAAGTTACAAATGTAAATGGAAACTATGAGTTATGTCGATGAACAAAATCTTAATCCATAACTGGTTATCTTTGTTACTCAAATCGGTCAAAAATTTCGCATAATTCTTTTAGTGGACATGAAAATCATTGTTGCCTAAGACGTAGTTATAACGATAAAATATTTTGTAGATATACGAATTTCAAAGTATAACCGTACTTGACTTAAAATATTCTTCGTAAAGCCTATCGTTCTGTAAGACAAAATTTTGGGATTAAAGTAATTTTGCGGCTTCCCAAAAAATAGTAATATTAGAAGGAGAATAGATTGTGTAGTGTATTTGAATAATTTCCATAATTATGAATATGTCTATGAGATTTGTCTTAAAGAATCTTGTCTCCTATTCTCTCAGTGAACCTTATGAACTCTTTATTAATTTATCCTTGAACCATCTTACTCATTCTAAGATTTCTCATATCAGTTATCTCAGACTTGTTCCAACTCTTGAACTATCAACTTGTAGTAAAGACGGTACATATTATAGGCAAAGACTCATATTCATTTCATACATAAGCATTACCTGCATATATCATAAATGGGATTAAGTATAAGAGAGTTTCTATATTTAAGTTTAACTGAAATTGCGAGATCTCAAGAATCCATTCTATGGGTAGTGACGGCATGAACCAATAACTAAGCCGCATGATCCTCATCGCTTCAATTTGGAATTTTGTAAGTGTGATATTTGAACACTGCTAATGTTTTTACTAGAGGTTGGTTTGTAGAATATCAGAAAAAGTTAATCATTTTGGGCATAAACGATTTGCATGTATTGCTTGATTTGCTTGTGGCTAAAATCTTTGCTTGTATGATTCTACGATTTTAGGCCAAGCTGGTCTCACGGAATATCCTTCCGGATTTCTGCTATTATAACGATTTTGTAGAAAGTGAGTGAGCGCACGAGACTAATAAATAATAATAATATTATAACCAGGACGCGGTATATCTCATTAAGAGATTAATTTTATTTTCAACTTATACGTATCTACTGCAAGACCTCTGCGCAAGAGTAGAGTAATATTATATAACATGTTTTATCATAGTTAATGATGAATCAATTAAAAAAGTTTAGATAGAAATTTTGATAAACCTTATCCATTATTTACAATTTTCCTAGAAGGATGTTACTGTAACATTTAGGATACCGTCTAACTTGAAACATTATATATTATATAATTTGGTATTTAATGTTAAACTAATGGAGAAATTAATTAGTTAGAGCTAATTTATATTTTTAAGTTTGCGGGTTAAAAAATTCACGAAATGCAATAAATTTATTTCAATATGAAAATCAAATTATTACTTAAGAACCTAATAATATATTTCCTTAATAGAAAAGTTATCTTTATAATTTATTGCTCTAATTGGCAACTTATTAAAGTGGAATATATTTTACAAATTGGTTCTTATATTCCAAAAAAATTCATATTAAGTTCATTACTTGCATCCATCCATAATTTGACTTTGCAGTTGATTAGATCAGGTTTTAAGCTATCTGTAAATATGCGTCATAGTAACTTACTCCTGCCTAGAAACTTGTTCATGCGGTTGTGAAAAATATGATAAAATAAAATCAAACACTTGCATGCATGACGTTGTGTAAAATGCGCTGTGGAATATAGACCGAAAATAATAAGGTTGGAAAAATCCGTCTAATTTAAGTCTACGAAATTAAGATGTTTCAAGATGGCTTGGGATTTTACACTTATTTTTAGTATTTCTGTATAATATATCTGGGCACTGACTGTAAAAAAGTTGCCATATATATTTATAATCAGCATTTCTATTCAATTATTGATTTTAATCGTGCTTGCACAAAAATATCACAAAATATTGCAATTAGCCATCTGAAGGTAAACATCAGCTGACGCTTTTGTAGAGTAATACGCGTTTCAAAACATGGTATCATATACATACAAAAACTACTGCGTCGTGCTTACATTCTGTCGGTACAGAATGCAAGCAAATCCCAGTGTTGTTTTGTCTCGATATATATTTGAAGGTCAGTATAATTTTCGGTGTTTTGTTTTCATTTTTCCTTTTATGATATCAAACCGCAATGGCATGCTATTGCGAGATGGTTGACGTGTTCATGACCGGGTTAAACCCTACACATGAGGACATTCAATTGTCGCACTCGGTTAACCAAAAAGACAATTTGATTGGATTGACGGATCTCAAATTCTCAAAAGTTGTAAATTCTAGGTCTTAACAAGTGTAAAGAGTGTTTGTAGCAGGATATTCATTTCTAATTACTACATTGAAATATCATTTGGAGATAAGAAATTAAACCACATTAGTAGAAAGTGATCTCTTTCAGTTTAATTGGTAAGCTAATTTCTCAATATTAACTCATATTTCCCATGTAACAATATGTAAAAATTATAAATGTTTGTGAAGTGGAAAGACTCAAGATTTTTAATTCACATTGATTTGAAATGCAAACAAATTTCATTTAGTCTTTGTGGTTATGATTGGAATAATTAAGAGTTTATTTAATAAATACTTGAATTAAATATGCATGAAAAATTGAATATTTGAAAGAATTTTGCAATATTAAAATTAAACGTAGTATACTGGTGAAATTACTTATGATTTGATTGAATTATTACCAAACTTTTACTTACTATTTTTAGTTTCCATTTTTCTTAGCTTTGTTGGCAGCCACCTAAATGAAATAAAAAAATCAAGTAAAGTAATTACATTAAATTTTGAGTAAAAAATACATAAAATATCTTTGATTAGTAGACTTACGCGACAAAGAAAAGCTTTGTTTATTGGGTAACGCAATCCACCCGGATAAATTCTTTGATCGTCAACTTCAGGAGCAACATTTTCGGCTGGACCAGGTTCATTTGCCGCCGCTATGACTTCGGGAATGTCTGCATTCATTGCGTTTCCATCATCATGAGCGACTTCTCCAATAATATTTTCTGGTTGCCGAACTTCTGCCAAGACCGTATTGTCGGGAATGGGATGTATTTCCTCAATTTGTTCCGGTTCTTCCGGTAATTCTGCTGGTGTATGTGGCTCAGGAATGTTTCCAAATATTGCGTTTTCATGCTCGTGAACTACTTCTCCAACAATGTTTTCCTGTTGCTGAATTTCTGGTATAACTGCATTATTCGGAATAGCGATCATTTGCTCAATTTGTTCAGCTTCTAATGGCAATTCAGCTGGTTTGACGACGTCAGGCAAGTCAGCATTCTCCGCTTCCTGATTCGGATTTTGTGGAACTGGTACTTCAACTGCACAACGTGCATTCATTTCATCAACGACATTATTTTGCGGAATTTGATAATGGATTGGAGATAAAGGTTGATCCTCTCCTTGGACAATTATAGTCTCCCCAAAAATCAGTCCGTACTCTTTTCATTTGACTATTTGCTGTGTTTCCGCGTCAAAAAATCTAGTCTGCACTATGTATCCCAATGAAATGTAGAAGACGCCATCAGCAATCAGCGTAGCACTGCCACTGTTGCGAGGATACAATCGGGGGTTTGCCTTTCCGGTTCCAGTTGAAACAAGAGGAATTGCAAGAGTGTCTCTAAAGACAAGATCACGGCCTTCTTTCAGGGAATCAATACTGATTTTGACTTGATTCCATAGATAATTGTATGTGTTGCCTGCCACAAATGCTGCACGAAAGTTCCTAAACTCCTGCTGTAATTCGGCCAGCTCCAACAGTATTATGGCATTGTTCACAAGGATGTAGGTGTTGGATTGAACTGCCGGACTGCCATGAAATCGGACAACAACGGAAATTACAACGGGCATTTCCTTGTTCAGTGGTTCATCGTACAATTTGGCGTTTTCTTTAAATGACACATTTTCTCCTGAATGTACGGAAAATGCTGATATGTCGACATGGGGGGAATTTCTGTACTCGTGCTCATTCCGAAACATTGCCAAGGTCTGATCGACAATATCTCCCTGCAGCACTTCGCCATCTTCCTCGTTTACAATATTTATGGCTGTGTTACAAATCCACTCGCATATTTTGTCGGCCTCTTTTGTGTTTAGTAAATCTTGTGGACTTCGTTCCCATTTTTGTGCCATGATTCTTCGCAAATTATGCACTTGTAAGGCTATTGCTTAAAACGAAACTAGGAAAATGAGGAAAGGCGCAGTCTGTGCACTTGTAAAGTCTTTCTGGAGTGTGTACTTTACTGTGTATAAAAATGTTGGATACACGGTAAAATCTGATGTAGCAACTTTGGCACTGAAATGGCTTTTGTCTGTAATGAGAACTCGAGTGATTCACGAAATGTTTTGTATTAAGATTGGGTTCCTTGCAAATGCCGCACTTATGATTTCCCTTTGGAATAAAGTCAATAGTGGTAATGGCAAATGTTACATTTGTGTGCTCAAATCTCAAGGTTGATATTCTATCTGAAGTTTAATATTAGATATTTCAATAAATAGTTTTACTGCATTCAACACATTTATAGCGGATTTCACCAGCATGTATTTTTGTGTGTAAGTGTAAATGTTTTTGCTTTGGTAATTCTCCAACCGCAAATTTGGCACCTGTAAGGCTTCTTTCTAGTATGAGCGTTTGAGTGCTTATATTTAGAAAAATGAATTGTTACAAATACGGCACTTGTGAGTAATAACTTGGTTGTGAAAACGTCACCAATAAGTTGGTGGGTTTAATAAGTTTCAAGTTATTTATGGTAAAGAACAGAGTAGAAGATCTTCACAGCTAGATGTTGAGCTCCTGTTTAGCAGTAGAATGTACCTTAATACAGAATAAACACTCGTTCGTTGAGATTTCGTGTGGGGGTTTTATTGAAATTGCAAAGCAAAATTCAACTTGCAATTTTTCTTGTGAATTAAATGCCAGGGATTACTGCAAATTGCATTAATTCTATCAAAAGCGTAACTAATCTTGATAGTAAATCCCGTTTGCGTATTTTAAGAGCGACTTCTAGGACTGTGTGAATGGATTAATTTTGGAACGAATTTGACAAAAACTTGATTGTGATTTAGCAAAACACAATATTTCTTTGCTACTTTGACAATGGCTGATAATTTGATATGACTTTGGTTATGAATGCGCTTGCACAGAGGGTAGTACTATTTACCTCCCTGATGAAATACAGGTAGTTTACTTTAACTTTAGTGAATTAGATATTGTTTTAAGAAATTCTCAGTGGCTATCTAGTACGTAAACGTTTCTGACACGTCTAGCCTTGTTGCCTTGTATACATATTATTTATCAGAGGAACCGTAATACCTGCTAATGGCTGCTATTCCTATATCGTATTTTAATGTTAAAGGCCAATAGTTAGAAGATATTTTGCGTGAAGAAAAAAATCAGTTATACTGGCTATATACTTTGTTATTAGTAAAGCGCTGCGGCACTATAGTACTCCAAATACATTAAATGTTATTCTTCTCCGATAAATTAGATATGTTGCTCAAAGCAAGGTACACAGAATGTATTCCGTATTCATCATCCAAGACAGACTATATAAAAATACAGCGTTAAATGAGAAATGCTGCAAAGTATGTCGCAGCAATATTTTCATGCCTAAAATTGAGATACGTGGCTTATAAATATTTTATGGTTATCATGGCGTCGAACAAATAAGTACAATTGTTGAATATGAAAGTCAATCGTGTTTTTATTTATGAGTAAATTCCACAACTTGTGTGAACGTATGCCTGTCAAAATTCCATAACAAATTATATATGAAAGCTTTCAATGGTGGATAGATTTATGTAAGTTATACCGCAGACAATTAAACAGTACATATTATTTAATTGCAGTCCTACTGATATCTAAATCTTGAAGATTGCTTACCCTAGGATGTATTTAATTCTAAGGAGAAAGCACTACTAAATGGCACGAATTTATAGAAAATATAAATGAAATTTCAATTATTTGAATTTTTACCAAAATCAATAACTTGTAAGTTCAATAAATCAATCTCCACTTCAATCAATTCTAAGTTTATTCTTAAATTTACTACGTGAAATTTTAAAACTGCCTTGACCTTTGATCTTTCGTGAGAAATTTCTATTCTGGGATTTTTCTAATGTCGAAAACTACCTGTGTGCTAATTTTCAGCTCTTGATTCACGTTTAGAAAATTTGACCTATTAAATGTAAAATTAATCTTACATGATTTTTTTATTATCTGATGTTCCATATGTCTAAAAGTACCTGTATATCAATTTTCATGTCCAAATTTCCATTTTGAAAATTTGACCTTACGCATTTCAAATTGATGTTTAGTGAAAAATTTAAATTAATTGAAGTTCCTAGTGTTCAAAATACCTCTATACAAATTCTCTGCTTATTCGAGTTTATAGATTTCGAAAAAATATGTAACTGTGCTTTGCTATTGCATCTATTGTGAGCATTTCTGTCACCATTCAAATTCCTCTCAAGTTTCTTGCTGCACAACTCGCAAAAGAGTGGTTGCCCATTCCGATTTCCATTTTGATGCTTACTTGCAGAGATTGCATTCGAATTCCACAATATTAGCCGTTATATCAAAATTCAACAATTTAATGTGTACTGCAAAATCTTTTGCACCTTGAAATAAATCTCCGCAATTAATGCAAGAGAATTAGCTGTTCTCCAGATGAATTCCTTCATGTCTATTCACATGTGTATGCTTGGAAATGATCATCCTGCAGATGACTGCAAAGATCGCGTGAAAGGGTTGGTATATTTTGAATTTCAACTGTGATGCCAAGTGTGTATTAAGCTCTCATTTATACAGACAAACTTTATTACATTTCTTGCAAGTGTGTGGTTTCTCGCTCATGTAAACCAGTAGATATCTCGACATATTTTTCTTATTGTAAAACAACTTATCGCAAAAGAAACAGTGATTCTTGCTTTCAATGTATATTGCTTTGTATTAAGATATTGAGTAGTAAAGTCGGAGCCTAACTAAAACTAAACAAGATGCTACTTGAACTAAGTATAGCAATGCGGCTTTTGTCGATTTTATTATTTTTTTGTATTTTCAGGAGGGTCCGTCCATAACGATATCTCCACCAGAGCCTCAGGAAATTCGGATTTATTATGAACCCATTTGTGCTTGTGTCAATGTGTACCTGCATATTATTATTTTATATATGTTTTTGCAAATGTTTCATTTAATGGTTCTTTACAAAACTAGTAAGGTAATTAAGGTAGTAATTAATTTTGTCGCTTTGTGTAGTATCTAGTAATGTGAGTAAAAATATCCCGAGTGCGGCAATTGTTTAAGGTCCTTCAAAGATTTATTGTCCAATAAGAATAAATTGTGTTTAATTTTTTTGAAACATGTGTGAATAAAATGTTTTGCAAAAACTAATTGTAAAGCTGTTTATGGCGCTCGATGAATGAATCTTAAAAAGTGTTAAATCCAATTGAATTATATGAAATAGATTCTTCAAATTTTACTGAATTTTCGGCTATTTTTTAATTCTTCATCTGTACTTGGTTAAATATTTTAGCAATTCTGGTATTCTGGTGAAAGGTGCGCATAAATAATTTACCAATTTTTATAAATATTTTTCATATTGCAGGTAAATCAGTGCCATACCTTCATGCAGTGATTTATCCAGCAGCTGAAATTGTGAGTGTTGGTTAATCGCACATTTGCCGGAAATCAACAGTGATTTCTTGCTTACCTTCCAACATGTTATGAGAATCGTTTCTGCCAGTTTGCCTATTCAAATATCACGAATTAGCAGACAACAGTTTGTCCAGATGCGTGCCTCGGATATTGAGGAAAAGGAACCGTCAACCAGCAAGTTACAATCTAGTCCAACTCAAATCAAGGGANTCCAGATGCGTGCCTCGGATATTTAGGAAAAGGAACCGTCAACCAGCAAGTTACAATCTAGTCCAACTTAAATCAAGGGAGAATTTCTTAACATTAGCTGGCCAAGCGAAAGATAATGCATAGTTTTTATATTACACTCCTCAAGTACTTTTTATAAAAAGTGCTTACTTCGGTGTGTCAGGTGGCGTTTTAAATTATTTGATCGATTGAAGATTTGAGGATCAGAAAAGTAATTCAAAAACAGCATCAATACTATATATTTCAGTAATTTCCGGTATATAGAATATGTTGTGTATCGGCCTGGACGCAGCATATTGACATTTTATATGCTTAGGAAATTTTTGACAAAAAGTAGACTCAGCAAATAAGAATATAATTATATACTGTACTGTTAATTGAACACCATAAATCTTAGTCAATAGTCCAGTTCAAAGATAAAATATCAGAGAGTTAGTCCGCAACTACGAATCAACCCTTTCGATTGTATTAATGCCTGCTTCATTAAATAAGATTGACTTTGGATTGGAAATGTACTGCGTTTTAAGTAAGAAAAATATGTTTATAATTGCAGGCTATATACATTCACTTTATGAGACTCAAAACAAAAGTATATTCTGATGTAAAGACCACACCGTTTTAACAGTGGAATATGCCAATCTCGGTGATAATGTAAACTACTAGCGTACACAAAGAACGATGTAAAGATTAATCGGAATATCAAGTTCATTGGGAGCTCGTATTCCATAATGTAATATAAATGCCACATTGAGGAATAATCAAGAGGGATCATTGCATTAATTTAACGAAAATGTACAAAATATGTTTATGGTACTTCAAATCAATTCATCAAAATCAGTTCCTGGAAGATATGTTCTCTCATTCGTACCAACTACTAGCAAATATTCTATGTAGCCGAGGATACGTTAAGTTTCATACCTTTTTGTTCGTTTTGTTTTGATGATGAACCTCTAAATGAAGCTGGCTTTGTAATGGAAATTTGTAGGGGTATCCATACGGAATCAATGATGTGAATGTTACTGTGTAGAAATAAAACATTTATTGGCAACTAAGAACTGTTAATATTTACAATTACCGTAAAAAAAATGAAAACAGCTTCACAAATATAAAAGTTCATACGAAAATCTGCTTTTATTATTAGATTAGAATTATTAGTTTAGATAGTGTATTGTTTGGGATTCTTGGGAACATAATTTCTCCAATATCAAATGTTCATGGAGTGTTTGTTTATGTCGTCAACTTTTTTCAAATAATAGAAATTAATAATGATTAATGGTTATGATTTGTCATACCAAAAATATCCTACTTGGAAATTCGTTATTGCAATAAAACGTCCACTCAAACTACTACATGAGGATAGCTTTTGGTGTTAAGGAATGAAACGGCTATTATAGAAGTCGACGTATGCTTTGTTTTAATTGTCAACCTGATGTCTTTTTAAATTCTATATTTTGGTTACAATTTCTCAGTTTCTCAGTGGAAACATACAAAATGATTCGTTATACAATAACTCCCAACATTGAAACTGTGTATTTATATCTTTTGTCAATCAATCTGCTAATGTAAATGATGGATATGAGTGAAGTATTTGGAATATCTGTCTTATTAATTATTGAGTTTCAGCGAAGGTTACATTCTAAATTAAATTGGTGAATCGATGTTTGCACAACATATTAAAATTTACACTCAATAAATTTAGGTACTCATGACGGTTATGATTGAAAAAATTAAGGGTTTATTTAATCAATTCTTGAATTATACGCGTATGAAAACTTGAATAATTTAAAGAATTATGCATTATTGAAATTAAACGACGTACACTGTTGGAATTACTTATGACTTAATGGTATTATTACCATCCTTACACATATTATTTTCTAATTTCCATTATTCCTATCGCCAAATGCAGCCACCTAAATGAAACAAAAAACCAAGTAAATTACTTTCATTAAATTGTGAGAAAAGATGTATAAAAATATCTTAGGTTAGTAGACTTACGCGAAGAATAAAAGCTTTGTTCTTGATGTAAGGCAATCCAACCGGAACAATTCTTTGAGCGACAAGTTCGGGAGCCACAATATTTGCTTGGCCATCTTCATTTGCTGGCGCCGGTGGATCAGGAATGTCTGCATTCATTGGATTTTCCTCATCCACAACAGCTGCTCCAATAATATTGTCGGGTTGCTGAATTTCTGGGACGGCTGCATTTTCGGGAATGGGTAACATTTCCTGAATTTGTTCACCTGCAGGTAATTCTGCTGGTGCGACTACGTCATGCACCTCAACATGATGGGCTTCGTTTTCCTGATTTGGATTTCGTGACATTGCTTCTACTACTGCACGACGCAGTTGCGCTGGTCTTTATCAAATTATGCACTTGTTAGGCTGCTGCTTTAAATGAAACTGAGGATTTGGGAAAGGTGCAATCGGTGCACTGGTAAAGTTTTTCTTGAGTATGTGTTTTAATTTGTATATAAATGTTGGATATACGGGAAAATATGATACAGCAACTTTGGCACTGAAATGAATTCTCCCTTGTCTGAGCTCCCAAGTGATTCTACGAAGCCTATCTTTTTAAAAATTGCTTGTTGCAAAGAAGGCACTGATGAATTCTGTCGTGGTAGTAAGTAATAAATGCTTATGGCAAACGTTACTTTTGTGTGCTCAACCTCCATGTGTATATTTTAAGTGAAATTGAATATCATCTAATTATTTGGATATATTTTTACTGCAATTTATACATTTATAGCCTCTTTGCCAGCATGCACTTTTGTATGTCTGTGTATGATAAATCTTTATGGCAAAAGTTTCATTTGTATGGTAAAATGCTAGTGAACTTGAATATCATATAATTATTTAGATATATTTTTACTGCAATTTATACATTTATAGCATATTTGCCAGCATGCACTTTGTATGTGTACGAAAAATCTTTATGGCAAAAGTTTCATTTGTGTGGTAAAATGCCAATTTTGATATTTAAAGTGCAGTTGAGTATAATATATTTCAATAAATAGTTTTACTGCATTCAGTGCATTTATAGCGTATTTTGCTAGCATGTACGTTTGTGTGTATGTGTAGATGTTTGGGTTCTGGTAAGTTATGTGCAACAGCTTTAGCACTTATAAGACTTCTCTCCCGTATGAGCTCTTGAGTGTTTCTGTTTAGAAAAATGGACTGTTGCAAATAAGGCACTTGTGATTTATTTGGCTGTGAACACACCACCAATTAGTTGGAAGGTCTTACAAATTTCAAGTTCTTCGTCGTATGGAACAGAGTAGAAGATCTATACATACATCTAGATGTAGAATTTACTGTTTTGCAGTAGAAAGTTTCTTATTGCACAATAAACACTTGTTCCTTGAGTTTGAGTGTGAGGTATTTTATTAAAATTGCAAAGCGATATTCAGCTTCTAATTCGGTTGTGAATTTAATGCAAGAAGGAATTACTGCGAATTGAACTAATTGTATCACAAATCTATCTCAGCTTGGTAGTAAATCCCGTTTGTGTATTTTCAGAGTGGCTTCTAGCAATGTTATTTAAAGTGCAGTTGAGTATAATATATTTCAATAAATAGTTTTACTGCATTCAGTGCATTTATAGCGTATTTTGCTAGCATGTACATTTGTGTGTATGTGTAGATGTTTGGGTTCTGGTAAGTTATGTGCAACAGCTTTAGCACTTATAAGACTTCTCTCCCGTATGAGCTCTTGAGTGTTTTTGTTTAGAAAAATGGACTGTTGCAAATAAGGCACTTGTGATTTGTTTGGTTGTGAATACGCCACCAATTAGTAGAAGGTTTAATAAATTTCAAGTTCCTTGTCGTATGGAACTGAGTAGAAGTTCTATAAATACATCAAGATGTTGAGTTTACACAAATGAATCTCAGCTTGGTAGTAAATCCCGTTTGTGTATTTTCAGAGTGGCTTCTAGCAATATGGGAGTTCTAAGAATTTTCCATTTGCAAAACCAAGTTTCTAACTAGTGAAAACGGAACGTAGTTTTGGAACAATTTGACAAAAACCTAGGTTTCAGTAAAACAAATTATATTTCTTTGTTACTTTGACATTGGCTGGGTATCTGATATGGCTCTGGTTATGAAGGCACCTGCACAGAGAGTAGTACAATGCACTTCCCCAATGAAATACAAGCGGTGTATTCTAACTTATTCGGGATTTATATTTAAATAGAAATTCTAAGAAATTCACAGCTGCTATACAGTGCATTAATGTTTCCACAGGTCTAGCCTTGTATACCTCTGATTTATGAAAGGTAGCGTAATACCTGCTAATGGCTGCTATTCCTATTTTGTATTTTAATGTTAAAAGCAAATAGTTAGATGATATTTTGTGTGAAGAAAGAAATCATTTATTTTGGCTATATACTTTTGTATAGTAAAACGCAGCGGCACTGTTGTATGTCCACAGATGCTTCAAAGTATGTCAAGAGATGTTTTCATGACAATAACTGAGATGCATGGCTTACAAGTGTTTTGTTATATGCGCGTAGAACAAATGCGTACAATGTATTAAAAATTATTGAATACGAAATTCAGTAGTGTTTTTATTTGTAAGCAAATTCCTCAACTTGTGTGAACGCATGTCTGTCAAAATTCCATAACACATTATAAATGATAGTTGTTAATGGTGGTTATATTTACGTAAATTATAGCACAAACAATTTCATAGTACATATTATATCGGTACAGTACAACTGATACCTAAATTTTGAAGTTTGCTTACACCATGACAAAAATCTATATAATTGAAAGCAGAGAGCATTACCAGGCGGTTCGAATTTACTGAAAATTTGAATGGAATTTCGATTATTACAAATTTTACGAAAATCTTTAATCCACACACTATTCACTAAAATCAGAGTCATGGACAATATTACCATGCATTTATTCTTCATCGTATCAAATAAACAACTTGCCAGCTGAAAATTTGTATACTTCAAACTTGCTTTTAAATGTCGGGCAAAGAAGCTTTCTGCTGGTTAAAATAATAATGCGGACTTTTATCTCAGGTTAATTACTAAAACTGCGTTCACTTGTAGTTAACTCATCACTCAGTGCCTAGTTTAATCGCATCATTAATTATGATCTGCCAATTGAAGTTTTCCAAGGTCTCCTTCCCTCTTATGATGATACAATAAATTATGGAAGTAAAAAATAATACGATATTCTGAATCCTCATTTTGCTGAATTATTTAATCACTGGTTGCATTACTGCAAATTGGTATATGGATACTTTTAAACATAAGGACTATCATGGAATTGAAATCTTTACTAAAGAATTTTATTCAAAATTTTCAAAATGGGAATTAGGAGCTGAAAGTTGGTATACGTGTAATTTTTCTACATGATGAACATCGTAAAAGTTAACAAAAATCATCTAAGGTAAATTTTAAATTCACCAGGTCAGGTTTTAAAACTGCGAATTGACCTTTAGCGGCAAATGTTTCTTATGTTGAAAATTATCCGGGTGTGAAATTTCAGCCCTTATTGTCCATTTTGAAAATCTGACCTTTCGGATTTCAAATAAACAAATAGTCGAAAATTTCAATTCCATGATGTTCCTTGTCTCAAAAAATAAGTAGATGCCAATTTTCGGCGTCTCCTAGTTCTTTCGATGTCGAAAAACAAGTAACTTTGGTTACGACCGCCACCAAAAATTCCTGTGGGCAATTTGCCTATGAAAAATATATGCTTTAAAAGTGTATCTTCTGCAGACCAGCCCACCACTGCTCCAAGCAGTATTAGCATGTACGCAAATAACTATTTTAATTAGAAATTATCATATCTTTCATCTGATGTTTCGAAACCGTTTGATAAATTAATGATGATTAATGGTTATGATTTGTAATATCAAAAATATTCTACTTGGATATTCTTTATTCTAATAAAGCGTCCATCCAAATTACTGCATGAATATAGCTTTTGGTGGTATAGAAACAAACGGTTATAATAGAAGCCGACGTATCATTCGTTTTAATTGTTAACCTGATGAGATTTTAAAAATTTAAAATATTTAGAATTCTAAATATTAATTACAATTTATCAGTTTCTCAGTGGTGAAATACAACATGGTTCGTTATAAAATATCTTCCAACATTAAAACTGTTTCCTTATATGACTATTCAATGAATATGCTAATGTGAATTATGGCTTAACTATTTGGAATATTTGCCGTATTAACAATTGATTTTCTTCAAAGGTTACGTTCTAAAATTAAATTGGTGAATCGATGTTAAAATATATTAAAATTTGCAGTGAATAAATTTAGGTACGCATGACGGTTATGGTTGGAAAAATGAAGGGTTTATTTAATCAATACTTGAATTATATATGAATGAAAAATTGAATATTTTAAAGAATTATGCATTATTGAAATTAAACGGTGTACACTGGTGAAATTAGTTATCACTTAATTGCATTATTACAAAACTTCTACCTATTATTTTCTAATTTCCATTATTCTTCGCTTTATTGGCAGCCACCTAAATCAATGATGCGAATGTTACGGTGTTGAAATAAAGCATTTGTTGGCAATTAGCCACTGTTAATATTTAAAACTAACCTAAACATTTTAAAATCAAAGCAGCTTAACAAATATAAAAGTTCCGACCAAAATTAATTATGTTTATTGGATATGATTTATAACACCAAAAATATACTACTTGGAAATTCTTTATTGTAATAAAACATCCATTCAAATTACTACCAGAGAATAGCCTTAGGTGTTAAGGAATCAAACGGTTATAATACAAGTCGACGTATCATTTATTTTAATTGACAACCTGATGAGTTTTTAGATTGTAAGTATTAATTACAATTTATCAGTTTCTCAGTTTCCGAATGGTAACATACAAAATTCGTCGTTATAAAATAACTTGAAACTGTTTATTTATATCATTATTCAATCAACCTGCTAATGTGATTGATGGCTTAAGTATTTGGAATATCGGTCTTATTAATTATTTAATTTCATCGAAGGTTATATTCTAAAATTAAATTGGTGAATCGATGTTTGCACAATATGTTAAAGTTGACAGGAAATAAATTTAAGTAAGCATGGCAGTTATGATTGAAAAAATTAAGTGTTTATTTATTAAATACTTGAATTATATTTGAATGAAAAATTGAATATTTTAAAGAATTATGCATTATTGAAATTAAACGAAATACACTGGTGAAATTACTTATGACGTAATGGCATTATTACCAAACTTCCACCTATTATTTTCTAATTTCCATTATTCCGATCGCTAATCGCAGCCAGCTAAATGAAATAAAAAAACAAGTAAATTAGTTTCATTAAATTTTGAGTAAAAGATGCATAAAAATATCTTAGTTTCGTAAACTTACGCGACAAAGAAAAGCTTTGTTCCTAGTGTAAGTCAATCCTACCGGAAAAATTCTTTGAGCGGCATGTTCGGCAGCCACATTATTTGCTGGCGCAGGTGGATCAGGAATGTCTGCATTCATTGGATTTTCATCATCCCGAACAGCTTCTCCAATAATATTTTCCGGCTGCTGAATTTCTTGGACGGCTGCATTTTCCGGAATGGGTAACATTTCCTCAATTTGTTCACCTGCAGGTAATTCTGCTGGTGCGACTACGTC
>JAHZMV010002186.1:0-20647 GCA_027743765.1 Coecobrya sp. COE2 | reverse complement strand
AATGGGCTGAAAAAAAATTGTTTCAAGTATGGAATTAATGTAGGATACAAAATTACATAATTCAATGTACTTTTCCTGCAAATTAAAATAAAATTATCATTAATTTGGACCGTATATTCAAATTTGTCCGGTTATTTTTTTGGTCTGATTAATGGATCCATCCATCTCATTTCCAATTAAGTTTGAAATGCTACGTTTTTTCCGGATGAACGTAGCCCCATATGAAAGAGCAGGGTTTTCTCTACCAGAAAATGCCAACCCTATGCCAAATACTTAGTTTTAGATGGATGTAAAAGCTCGAGAAAGAAATAGATACTAGCTGTCCGGTTTTAACTTTGAGGCAGTGTATTTATTATGAATGCAAGCATCAGGTGATTTTTGTACAGTTGTAGCCCAGAAAGATGTGCCATGAAATGGGTACACGGACAGACGGTAATACCATATCTCATGAGATGCATATTATTGAGCAAGCACGCTCTGGCTTCCTGTCATGAATCATACATGGTTTCATTCATGTAAATCCTTGAAACATGTTGGGTTTGCAAGTTGAAAAGCCAAGAAACGGATGTAACTTTATTCATAAGTATGAGTCATGAGAATGTTTCGGAATATTGAGGGATAATTTGGTTCATTTTTACTCTCATGCTATGCCAAACTAATAAATCTTCACGCAAAAAATGAATAAACAAATTGTTTCTTGTGGAAAAATTTTAACTTTTCTAATTATTTTGTTAGTTTATTGTTAATTGTTAATTATCCAAAGCCGCAATTATTGCAAATTGAGGAAAGATAAGATCAATCACAGAATTTTTATAACAATAAATGGCAGCAATTATTATATCGTTTCCTTTGGCAGAAATGCATTCGAATGTAAAACAAGGGAAATTAAATCAATTGGTTTTTAGTACAATGAATTACTTATATTGATATTAATAGAAGCAAACTTTAACTTGTAGTTGACTATTATAATTCTATAAATTATAATTAATGGCTAATATCTCTCTACTAGACTGCTTATAATTTCTCTAATGCTTCCGCCCCACCCCAATATCACCAAGATCCCATAATAATCAACTACTCTGGAGTCGTACAACCTTCCCCCCACCATACAATTATTCCCCGGGGGATAGGACTACGCCCAGGTCATACCCGCCATTCCGTCAAACGGGTCTTGTAAAAATGAACAAAGAGGTAAGATAAGAGTTCAATTTCAACCGGGAAGGTCATTTGAGTTCAGCAAAAAAATTGGAAAGTTTTAGCCAAATCGGTTTGATGGTTTGCACGTTATCGCTAGGACAAACGGATTGACAAGCATTTTCCCCCACAAAGATGTGCTGCTCTTTACATAAATGCAAGATGGATTAGTAATGGAAATATTTTTTAAATTGTAGAAACTTGCATATATATTTAGTTTTAAGCATTTATAAATACCAAAAATATTTTATGCATTCATATTCATATTTTAAGAAATTATAATATATCACGTTGGGTTTATATGAATTCAAAGTCGGATTAGAAATGAGTGTCTCTACACAAATATAAAGATTCTTATTACTGATAAGGATTTCAGATATAAACAAAAACTACTAAAGTTTAATTTGTTACATACATTATTTGAGACAAGATATTATGTTGTTTTAAATCAAGTCAGGATAAAAAAAGTTTTAACAAAATTTTCTTGAATTCCATTCAAAACAAATGGCTTTTATTAGTATATTCCAGATTCTGTTTATTGTCTGGGAAAAATCCCCAACACTTGTTGGCAAATGTGCTACGAATAAATTTATTTTAATGACTTGGTCTATAATAAGACTTAAATTTTAGGACCTGGATGTACTTTTTTACCCCACATTTTCTACATATTTATCTTTCAAAGTCAATTACATTAAAATTTTACGTATTGTGAAATTTAACTTTGCTAAAAAAACCTCCACAAGTTTTATAATTTTGATTTTCAATTCCTGTTAGCGCTTCATAATTTTTTTTGCCTTATTAAAAAAATGATTTTCAAAGGATCCAAAATTGGGGCATTTGGGGCAAAAAGTACATCTAAGCACTAATTTTAATGAATGACTTCATTACTCTACAGATTACTGATTCCTATTTAGTAAATGAATGGGTTTAATAATTATGAAATGTGAAATGCCTTAAAATAGCGTAATATAAAAAATCAAATTAATTATACATTTAGTATGCAGATATCTGTATTTGTTACATAAATTATGCAAACCTCGATCCAGATTAGTTTGAATCATATGCCTGATTAGATATTAAATCTGATTCAGCACTTATTAATTTTTGTAAGATTTCTAGTTTTAAATATGTAGTTGTACAAAATAAATTGATGTGAGCAGGACTGGTTTGGACAAGAATGCATAGCATTAGAGATTTTTAAACAAAGAGTGAATTCATCCCGTAGGATAATCTTATACACAGTAAGGTATTAGGAACTAGGAATGGAAACAAAATTAATTATAGTACGTAATACGTTTGTTAATTAAAAAGTTTTTTTTCGACTTCAGTTTAATATGCAAGAACGTTTAAAAAAAATAAAATCTCCGAACCTTTTTACATTTTGCCAATCATTTTGTAACAACTGTGCCAGCATCACGTTACCCAACTTGCGCTTGCAGCACTTTCAGGAAGCCAAATTGTAATAAAATGCATATGGAATCTGTTCGAGCACTCAGTGAATTAATAACTTTGTATAACAAAAATACGCACCACTTTTTCCTTAGTCCCGATTATAAAAAATGATTATTTGTAGATGTATAAATTAATTAACTATTGAAGTTGCCACGTGTAATTTTTGTTTGTGAAGCTATCGTCTAATCTGAAAACCTGTTTGCCACATTGTGTTTCCTTGTATTTTTCTTGTACTACTAAAACTGAGCTTTACAATTGTGGTGTTATTTTCTAACAAAAATGACCAAACGTATTTTTGTTTGAAAATTGCAAAACGATTTATACAGGCAATATTTCCTTATGACTTTGTATGAAATAAAATGAAAACAATATTATTTCTTGCTCAAGATAAACGATATGTAAAAGTTTTGTTCCAAGCAACATTTTTTCTTCTTCTTTACACGTCTGCACTGTCCCAAGTTTGTGCTATAAACATTTTGATTATGTTGCGGAGAACGTGCTAAGCGCAACAAATTTACAATTCCTGTAAAATGATTTAATTTTTTTTAAAAATTGTTTTGGATAACAGCACACATAATGAATTTGTGACATCAATTTGTCATCACGAGAAACTAACACTAACTTTCTAAAACACTGATGGACTCTAGTCCGAAATTAAATTCTGCTCTGTATCAAACTGTAATGTAATTACATCCAGAGCCAAGAGAATACTGAACATGATTTTTACATCCCCAAGAGTTTTTATCACACAAACATAAATACCCAGCATATGCCTCAAGTCAATATATTAGATTACATAGTAAATCATTCCACATATTTTTTATATAAAGCATGATCAACATGTGCATTATAGGCAATGTACATATATATGTAATTTAATACTACTTTGCTCTGGGCTCAACTTGAGAAATACTACAAGCAGGAAAGTGGACTGGGATGGTTTCTACTTTTAAAAGAAAAACCCAACAAGGTAAGCAAATAATTAGAAGCGAGCAAACAACAACTGAACAGCAAGGTATCAAATCTGCCTAGTTACATGTCCATTTTCATATAAATATAGTCTACCTAATAATGTAAAACAATACCCAGTCTAGCATTCAAGGTCAAAACTATACGCTTCCTTTTCTAAAAATCCAGCTGCAAAAATCACTATTACAAATACGATTGCATTCTAACAAGGAGGTGCATAGTCACTCTTTTACTTGTCAGTGTGACAGGAACATTATAATGGAAAGGATGGGTTGTCCAATTTTGCCACCGTGGAAAAAAAATTTAAGCCTTAAAATTTCTTCTTTTTTCCGGAAGCGTTTTTAAGAAATTTATTTTCAACGAAGAATTTAATTGAGTGTCAAATAAATACAACCAATTAAGTTTCTAAAGACCCTGTTGCCTAAAAAGAGTGTGGAAGTGAAACAATTTGGGTTAAAAGAATAGTGAACAGTTTGTTAGATTAATACACAAAATATAGGAAATAATTTCGTGTTTTAGTTATTGCAATCTTCGTACTGCCAAGGCCAAAATAACTCTGGATCATTGTTTACGTAAAGGAGAATGAGGTAAGCAGATGGTTATCATTTATTATTAGCACCGCATATTAGTAACCACTTTAATTAATCATAATTCTAATTTTGGAATATTTTTTTCCTTAATACCCGAAGCAAAAGTTTTTACGGTGAACATGTGCGCATGATGTAATAGTTTATAATGGTGACGCAATAAACTGGTAAAATAATTAAGTTACGTTGTTGCAACTTGTTTCAACAAGGATAATAATGTGGGAAATCGGCTGCCTGCAATCTATTAATATGGCTCTATGTATCATTTTTTTCTCGAAAATCTTTCCTCGTTGAATTATCAAATTCACATTTTTTATTGATTTTGTGGTAGTTTCAATGCGAAGCAAACCCTTCCGTAAACAAGCTTGATACCAAATTCTGATTAGGAGTATTCTAACAAGGAGAATAGAATGAGTTAGGAGGAAAGTTAAGAGAAATTCATGTTTTGTGTGGATTGTAATTTTATTGAGAGATAGTTATGTGACCTCGGTAACTTGAAAAGTTGCATGGTGGGAATAAGTCAACATGGATTTTTTTAGTCTTAACTCGCTGCACCAGAGTAATAAATATTTAACGCCACACAAAATTTTACTAAATGTACCTATATCTTGTTTATTATCAATAAAACATTAAAATCTCTAGACGAGATTACAAGCTTTTATAAAGACTGGAAATGTAAATAAAATGATAAGTTTTTTAATAATGAGATAACTGCTCCGCCTCATTGTCTTCATATCTGTGCAGAAACACGATTTTATTATGTTCACTGGGCAGACGAAATCTTGTTCCGGTGCACTCAGTCGACAAATTTGGGTTGCCAGGATCCGCCACAGTTTTGAATCTTTGAAAAAGACTTGTGGTGAATAGGAACAGTTGATCTTTAGCAAGCTGTTCTCCTATACACTTTCGCTGGCCGACTGAAAACGGACGGAAAGCTTGAAGCTGATCGTCTGTCTGCTTTCCATGTAAAAAGCGGTCGGGTTGGAATGTTTCCGGCTCAGGCCACGTTTTTGGATCATGCAACAATCCGTAAATATCTGGAATAACTATCTGAAATACAAAGACATTGATCATTTTTATCTCTTTTCCCATATCACGTTTTTTGATCATATGGTTTCAAATGTGAATATTTACTTGGAACGGTCTTTTAAGGATGGAGGTCGAGACAAGCCTACCACACTTTTTATTTCTTCATGAAGCATTTCCTGGCAATTAGGATATTTGGTTAAAAGTAGAATTTCCCATGACATGATGCTCGCCGTAGAGTCTATGCCGGCAAGAAAGAGGTCGCGCAAAGTGGTCTCCAGATTTTGTACTGAAAATGAAAGAAAAAAGACTGAACATGTACCTTTACAAAAACTAAATGAAATGATTAGGTAAGTTATTCCTTTACTTCCTCGGTCTTGAAAGAAACTGCTGTCTTTGCACTTGGTTACATCTATTTTTATCTTGTAGGCTTCAATGAAAGTTTTTCCGGTATGCTCTGATTGTCTGACTTGATGTTTCGCTATTACGGAACGAATAAATTTTTTGCTCATTTGGTCCAGTTTTTCTTTCGAACTGGCAGACTTAATGAACGATGACATTTTTTTCCATAGTTGGTAAATAAGGGGGAAATATCTTACAGCTCCAGATCTGACATTGGTCGAGGCGGAATTTAGTTCAGCATTTAATACTTTTAGAGTGCTGTCATTATAATCATATCTTATACCGGATATGACTTTCCAAAGGATATTTAATACCGCCGTATTAATACCGTAATGTAAGATGCCGACAGGTTTCCCAGCACAGTTTCTTACATTTTCTAAAAGTTGCTTTATTTCATGCTGAATGGAGCACTCATTACTCAATCCAAGTTTCCGAAACTTTTCAGCTGTGAAGTTCCGCTGCTGTTTCAAACTGCTGCCTTCATTCAAGGCAATCCCTGACCTTGCTCCTTTTCCCGTAAACGCTGGGCGTCCGCTAAATCCATCCGAACAAAACGCTGTTTTAATCAGCTCCGCATTATTCAGGACAATTGCACTGGAGCATAACAAAAATGGTTAAAAAATTGATCAAATAATTTGGCAATCAAATCCTTTGCTAAACTTGAAAGGCATAAGATGCATTATAACAACAATTCCAAAAACTTTACTTACTTGTATGATCCCAATGATAGTGAAAAAATTCCTCCCTTAAATTCTTCCTTCCATTCCATGAAAACTTTGTATGGTTGACTTCCAAGTTGATGAATATTTCCAATAAACGGCAGTCCTTTTGGGCCTGGCGGAAGTTTTGTTGAAATTGTTTTCCTTATCCAAAACAGAAAAGGCAGTAGTAAAAAAGTATAAAGCAGCGAAAAAAGAATGGCCATTTTTAAAAAAAAATATGTTTTGACTACAAGCTTTTGCTATTGTGAATTGAAATTCCTGGTGTAAAACAGTGACCCAATCTTCCCCTTTGTTCCACTTTTATATACGCACATGACGTACGTTTTTTTGGAATTACAATATTTGCTGGTATGAATTCTTATACTTTGTAACACTTTGAATTTAATTTACATTGATTCCAATAAACACAAAACAAAAAAAGACGGCATCAGATAAAACAAGTCGGGTCTGCACAAGGAAAACTGTTGCAAGAAACTTGTATATATTACTCACACACACACATACACCCACCCGATAATTAAGCTCTTAAGCTATTAAAACATTACCAATTTATGTAGTAAAAATGTAAGAGATTGAAAATTATATAAATACACTAGCCGAAATTTGTGCGTGGCTCATTAAACTACATTTATCGCTCGTACTAATAGTTTTCGTCAAAGTTAAAGCTCATAAGCAGACAACGATTGAGTTAGTCTTCAAAATTAGCAACATTTGAGGAAAACGTTGGACGGTTTATTTAAAACCGTGGTGATAAAAATGTTTTCAAAGCTCGGAAACATGCAGGAGCAAGAAGGTAATCATAAACTATATTGTTTATACAGAAATAAATAAAAATGATTTTTTTGTCATGTAATAATATATTTAACATAATCTTGGAAGGTCAGATTGCATAAATTTTTACAGGACAAGTTAAAAAAAATTCTCTGGAGTTTAAATACTTGATCCATTTTTGGAAGATGTAATAGGTACGCTTTTTAGTTCTCCGAGTGCTAAAATACAGGTTGTTAACAAGCACCATATTATAACAGATTTCACGTTCTCTTGTTTTTTCTAGACTTAAGAAAATTGTACTGCTTGCTAACAAGTAAAAGTTTGACTGTTACTTACAGTCTCAGTACAGATTAGCCAGTGTTTGACATCATAACGTTTTGGAAATTAGTTTTAAAGACCATTTAAAAATTTAATACTAATAACAGGACCCTATTCCTCATACAAAAGTGTATCTAAAGTGTATAAAATTTCAAAAGGAAGGTTTTTTGTGTTACTAAATTATATGAAATAAAAGTAAGTCTTTTAATAGCAGTTGATAATTTTCACATATTTAGATTCACCGATTTTCATGATATTTGGTGCATGCGTTCCTTAGATCATTCCTTTCGCTGTAAATGTGGAAATGTGTTAGAAAAAATAAAATAATAAACGGCTCTTAGCAGTAAACTGGGGGCAACGTGCGATTTTGCCAATCACTGTTGAAAATAAATAAATTTAAAATAATAAACAAATAAAATAAATAAATTTTAGTGCATTTTTATAGTATTTCTTTCCTTTTATTTTATAGTACTAATTTTTTTTCCTTTTATTACTTCGGAAATTTCCAGGCACTGCTACGCGGAGGAATGCCTGGATTGTTGTGGTGGAGGACGAGGAAAACGCAAAATTTGCTATTATTTTCGGAAAGCTTTTAAAAGCAGAAGGCACAAAGGCAACCCTTTTGGCTTTGGTCTTGCCTTCAATCTCGTTTGAGATAAGGTAATAAATATATAGGTTCTGATTATTATTATTATTATTATTATTATTATTATTATAGTTTATACATTTTGGATTTTCTAATGTATGCGTTTATGGCTATATTCAAGATTGAAGCTGCTTGAGTTTTATGATGTCGTTAAAATGGTTGAGGATAACGTCAAGTTGAGGAATCTGATTGACATGGAATGTTTTTCTGAATTCATTACACTGGAAAAATTTATTGTGCTGCGTCCCAGGCTTTTTCCAAATTCTCAATTGAAGAATTCATCTGACGAGAATACTAGTTTCGCTGTCAAGTGGAAAAAGACAGGGGACAAGTGGAACAAGAACCTGATTCCATTGGAGACCCTCGAAAATATACTCTCAAAGATTAAGGATGACATTCTTTTTTTGGGAAAGGGATCTTCTGACACCGCACGTGAATTGGAATGTGTGATGATGGAAGATAAAGAAAATGATGAGTATTTGGCTGGAATAGTAGAAGCCTCGTCACTTGACTGGGTTTGCGTGATCGGAATGTCTTGCCGGTTTCCACAAGCCAACTCGCTGGAAGAATACTGGAATGTCCTTGAAAATGGAATAAATACATCGAGCCGAGCACCAGATCACAGACTTGGCTTAACTGAAATGGACCCTGAGTTAAAAGCAAACTTTTTAAAATGCCCTATTGACCAATTTGATGGCAATTTTTTTGGGATCAGTCCAACTGAAGCAAGCTTTATCGATCCACAAGCAAGGTTGCTTCTAGAAGTAAGCTGGGAGGCTATTTTGAACGCCGGAATAAATCCAGAGTCTCTTCGCGGAACAAGCACAGGAGTATTTTTGGGCAGTTGGATGCAAGACTACTGGGACTTACTTAACCAAAGCGGGGATTGTGGCAGGGACAACTTTTTACGGAAATATCTCTGTAATAGTTTCGGATCATGTGCTGCAAAGATTTCTTTCTTTTACGGTCTCTTTGGACCAAACGTATCCACCGAGTCTGGTTGCTCATCCTCCATGGTGGCCGTTGACCTAGCTATAAAATCATTACAGAGAAAAGAGTGCCCAATAGCGTTGGCTTGTGGAGCAAATATAATTTTGCGCTTGTCCGAGCAAGAGAGAATTTGGGCGCCAGATGGAATATCAAAATCGTTTGACTCGGCCGCCAATGGATACGGCAGGGGCGAGGGTGTTGCTGTTCTTGTTTTGAAGCCATATCATCAAGCAATTAAAGACGGGAATAACATTTATGGAATCATTCGTGGTTCGGGTGTAAGCCAAGAGGGACTTTCTAAAAGTTTTGGCTCTCCCACTGTGGAGAGTGAGCATCGAGCAATGAAGAGCGCCCTCTACAATGCCAAACTCGACCCCTGTCAAGTGGACTATGTTGAGGCTCATGCTACCGGAACGGGCGTTGGGGATCCTATCGAAGCAGCAGCAATCTTGAAAGCATATTCTTGCCAGAAGCACTCCAGGGCTGGACCGCTTTGGATTGGATCAGGAAAGACGAATATAGGTCATTCAGAGGCTTGCTCTGGCTTGGCAGGAATTATCAAGGTGATTTTGGCCATGGAGAATCAAAAGATACCACGTCATCTTAACATGACTGTTGTAAATCCGCAAGTGGACTTTACCGCAATTTCTGGAAAAATCCCTTTGAAAGCGGTGCCATGGCCAAGGAAAATGAACAGGCCACGGATTGCTGGGGTAAGTAGTTTTGGCATAACTGGGACAGATGTTCATATGATTATTCAAGAGGCTCCACCGCAGTCGGCAAGAAGTGTGTCAATGGAAAGGAATAAACTATGGGAACATCAGGGGCATCTTCTGACATTATCTGCAAAGTGTAAACCAGCTTTGATCCAACTGAAAACTAGCTTTTCATTATATTTAGAGACCACTCTTGATTCATTGGAAGATATTACAGCCACCGCTAATTTATGTAGACCCACCAATTACCCGTACAGAGTAGCGGTGCTGGCAAATAATAATGTGGAAATGGCGGAAAAGCTTTCCCTGCACAATGACCCAATTCATAGAACAGGAAAGATCAGGCCGGTAAAAATCTGTATTTCCTTTCCAGGAAAAATTGGACACTTAGATTTGACTCAGTTTAGATTGCTCTATAACACCGTTCCATACTTCAAGAATACGTTGGACTTGAGCAGCGACGTTTTCCAGCAGATAACAAAAAGCAAATCAACATTGGTTTCACATTTATGGGAAAACGATAAAACCAGCTATGGCCCGGAAGACGGGGATTGGTATTTCCTAATGCCGACACTCCAATTCGCACTAGCCAAACTCTGGATGCACTGGGGTCTTCAGCCCACCGTAGTTTTAGGCCATTGCTTTGGAGAGCTTAGTGCGGCCCTTGTATGCGGAGCGTTGGATCTTAAAAACTTTTATTCCCTGAGGGGGATCATCAATCATTTTTTTGCTTGTGAGAAGGAGCTACCGTCCGGAATGATGGTGATTCAAACAAACCGGGTTGAAGTGGAACAGTTAATTGAAAACTTTTTGCGGGGAAGGGATGGGAAGGAGGAGTCAGTTTGGATTGACGTCGCGTGCGCAAACTCTCCTCGACAAACGGTGGTGGCAAGTACACAAGACGGGATCAAATTATTTTTTGATTACTGTAGTGCACACGGGTGTCGTTGCAAACTGCTGCAAATGGAATTTGGCGCTCATTGCCGGGCAATAGAAACAGGATGTAAAAAATCCCTAGAGATTTTTCGACAAATAACATTCCAACCCATTGTAATTCCATACATTTCCAGTGCTAGCGGGAACCTCGTCAGCAACAGGGAAATGGACGAAATGTATTTCTTTAGTATATTTCGTCACACTGTCAACTTTACGGAGGCATGTGCTAAAGTTTCGGAATTAGGGTTGGCCGATGTATACCTGGAAATGGGAATGGACGCAGCATTAACAAAACTTACCAGAGAAAATCTACAGAGCCAAAAGAAACCGTTAATTGCCATGCCAACATTTTCCCCCAACGGAATGCTAGATACTTTAGCAAATCTCTACCAACTTGGAGTTAACTTTCAGTGGGAAAATATTTACGACCAAAAGGCCAAATTTTACAAAATGGTAACCTTGCCCAATTACCCATTTCAAAAGAAAAAGTTTTGGCTAAAATCAAATCCTCAATCTAAAAACATTAACGGCTTTATACCTGATCAAAATATACATCCGCTTCTCGGCTACAAGATGGAATCTCCCATGGGATATGACGGAAATTTAATTGCATTTAAGAATCATTTGTCTTGCAAAGACCAAACTAGCTTCCTTAGAGATCACATGATTGGCGACAAAGTCATATTTCCGGGGGCGGGATTTATGGAAATGATTCTGTCGGCGTGGAAATACTCTGATGATATTCCAAACTCGGTTGGATTAGCAGTCAAAAATTTAACTATAACAAAACCTCTTCATGTGCCCAATGACACTTTGGTCATTACACAGTGCGTGTTTAATAAGAAAACGGAAACCGTAGAAATTTTCTCGATGGACAATACGACATCATCCTGGCAAAAGCATGCAGCTGGACAAGTTTCCAAATTCGTCTCAACAGACTCTTTCTATGACTTTGATTGGTTTACGCAATACTCCACTACTGCTTCTCCTCTGGAATTCTACACCCGCGCCAGAAATTTTGGCCTAAATTTGGAAGGGTCGTTCCAGCTTATAGAGCAAATATATCAGCTTAACAGCAATACGGACATTATATTTGAACTGAAAACTATTCCGTTCAACCAGCACAAATTTTCATGCCATCCCCAGTTGCTAGATGCTCTCATCCAGTGCTGGATGATCATACAGAAACCGCTGCTAGAAAGCCTGTATGTCCCGGTTGGATGCCCAGAACTAAAACTCTATCCACATCAGTATAATATAGAGAGTAGTCTTTATTACATCATTTGGAAAAAGGGAAGCGATGAAATGCAGTTGCATGAAAAAACAAAGAGATCATTGTTGGCCAGCATGAAGTGTCCAGAATGGGCTGCCACTTCTGCCGAAAGTGTGCTCAGTGCCGCAGGATGTAATACCCAGAATCCCAAGACAGATAGCATACCCGTCAATTTATACATGGATACATGGGAAAGGTCTCATTTTGCTCAAGATTTGCTTTCTCCCATATTACTGACTGACACAAACAGTACGGAAATTGAACTCTTGGAATTAACACAATCACTGGCAGAGTTAAATCCGTTTTCTCCCGAGGAAATGAATCTTGACCAAAGTGTGAATAGGCTTTGCGCCTTGTACGTTTTGCAGGCACTGCGTGAACTAGGCTGGACACCAGAAATTTCATTGGATATTTTAGTGAGGAACACAGCGTTTTACGCTGCAAAATTTGGCGTACTTCCCAGCCTTCACCGTGCCTTTAAACACTTTCTCACATTTTTGGATGCTCCCCTTGTAGACTCATCCATACGGGATGTGGTCGGCGAAATCCGCCAAATTAAGGAGTGTCCACCGGTGAAATCTTACGCTGCCATCGAAACTGTCCACGAGTGTGGGAGAAACCTTGCCAAGGTGCTTAAGGGAATTGTAAATCCTCAGAGAATTCTTTTTGAGACCAACATGGCCCAAGATTATTACAAAAATAGCCGATTTACCAGAAATATAATTCCAATCCAGAGGATTTATGAGTTTATAATAAAGGCAAGCAATAAAAATAGCACTATTCGGATTTTGGAAGTTGGTGCCGGCACAGGTATTTTCTCCAAGGGAGGTTGTTGAAATAGTGAGCAAACTGAAATTAAACTGGGAATACCATTTTACGGATATATCTCGAGATTTTGTTTCCAAAGGCAACAAGTTGTTTTCCTTGGAAAACATTGAGTACATTAATTTTGCCACGCTGGACATTGAGAAGGACCCGTTGAGTCAAGGCTTCCCTTCAAACTACTTTGACATTGTTGTAGCGTTTGATGTGCTACATGCTAGTACGGATTTGCGCCAAACGCTAAGACATGTCGCATTGATGACAAAGTTAGGCGGCAGGATACTGTTGGGGGAGTTGAATCGTCCTATCCGGGAGGCAGACATTTGCTTCGGAACATTACCCGGGTTTTGGCTGTTTGATGATCAAATTAGAACAGCCCATTGTAGCATTTCTGCTGGCCAATGGTTGGATCTCCTGTCCCAGACCGGATTTGCTCAAGAAGCCATAAGTGTATTACCCTGTGCAGATCACAAGGCAGTGATTTCAGCAAGGAAATCAATGCAAACTCCAATTCCCACTGGATTATCCGTTAGAAAAGGCTGGATTATATTTCAACTTGGTGGGAGCTTGGGACTGGAACAATTTATAACGCACATGGAAAGGAACACTGGTCGCTCTGTGACTAGTATCATCTTAGACAGCAATTTGATGGGAATTGAGCTGAATGATTTTCTGGAAGGAATCTTGTCCATGTACAAAAATTCCCTGGAGGGAATTTTAATTTGGCTGGTGAGTAATAGTCCAGCCGAGGAAAATGCTCAGCCTTCGTATAGGCCCATTCTGGAGCCGATATTGTACCTCATGCAGCATCTCAAAAAGTCAGGGATCAATTTCATAGTGCACTTGATTACACAGGGTTGCTGGGCGCAATCGGATGATGACGTAATTAGTGAGAAATCAGCCAGAAACGGGATGGCTTGGGGTGTCATGAGAAGCGCACGGTTGGAAATGTCGACATTCCAGTGCAAATCGATTGATTTAGAGAGTGGTCTGATTACAACCGATACGATATTCCAGCTTGTGACCGAGTTATTTTTGGATGATAAGGAAGCAGAAGTCATGTACCGAGGTGGGAAAAGATTTGTCAGACGATTGAAAAAGAAAGAGGAAAACAAGCAAAGTATGTCTATTCCAGAGACTTGCCATTTTCACCTTCAACTGCCAACGTCAAACCTGATAAGTCAAGTCCAGTTTGTGGACACGCATAATGACACGATAGAAGAGCCCCTTGGGGATCACCAGGTGATGGTGAAAGTTCATAGTGTGGCTCTAAACTTTAAGGATCTGCTTTCAATTATGCAACCCAGTACAGATTTCAGCGAGGCGACAAGCATTGGCATGGACTATTCTGGTATTGTTACGAGCGTTGGGAGCCAAGTAAAAAAATGGAAAGGTGGCGACCCCGTCTTTGGTGCGGCATTAGATAGCGGATGCATGAAAAGTCATGTCAGAGCAGAAGAAAATATATTGATGGCAATACCAAAACACTTAAATTTTTCCGAGGTTGTCACCCTTCCTGCCGTATTCCTAACTGCATGGTGGTGTATGGTTAGCATTGCAAAAATGAAGGCCAATCAAACCATTTTGATTCATGCCGCCTCGGGTGGCGTTGGCTTAGCAGCCATTCAGATTGCAAAACTTTTGGGAGTTAATGTTATTGGAACTGCTGGAAATGGGCGAAAAAGGAATTTTCTCAAAAGCCTTGGAATTAAGCATGTGTTCAGCTCAAGAAATGTGGAGTATCAGCAGAAGATAGTGGAACTGACCGGAGGTCAAGGTGTGGACGTGGTACTAAACTGTTTGACTGGCATGGGTTTTAAGGAGGCCAGCTTGGATGTGTGTCGGGATGGGGGCCACTTTGTGGAAATTAGCAAACTGGAAATTTGGAACGAGCAAGAGGTCAAGTTGAGAAGGCCACGTGTGTACTACACGGTAGTTGATTTAACACGTCTGCCGTCTGCGCAAATAACTGGAATGCTGGAGCAGCTTTGTCAACTTTTGAAATCGGGACAAATAAAACCATTAGCGCATGTCCGTTTTCCCGCCACCGAAATTGTGCAAGCCCTAACGTATCTCCAAAGAGCTAAGCATATAGGAAAAGTGATTGTTGACATGCCAACACCCCAGAACTCACATCCACTTTGGACAGGAATAGAGTTTAATGATAAGAGCACCTACATAATCACCGGCGGGATGGGAGCCATTGGTTTTGCAGTCTGTAAATGGATGATAAGCAAAGGAGCAATGTATGTGGTACTCTTGGGGCGATCTGATCCGTCTGAGAAAGCGTATAGAGAAATACGCCAGCTTGGAGAGGAATTCGGGGCGGAAATTGTCCATAAAAGGATAGACGTTGCGGATTTTGCTGCGTGTGAACAATTAATACGCCAAGAAATTCCAGACTGCTATCACTTCCCACCTGTTAGAGGACTTCATCACTGTGCGGGAGTCTTATCGGATAGGCTTATTACAAATCAGTCGTGGGACAATGTGGAATACGTTTTGAAAGCAAAGGTGGACGGGGCGTGGAATTTACATACTATTACCAAAGACATGAATATAGAGCAATTTGTTATGTATTCCAGCGCGGTGAGTACGTTTGGCAATGAGGGTCAGTGCAATCATGCCGCCGCTAATATTTATCTGGACGTTCTGACCCAACACAGACGATCCATTAATCTTCCCGCATTGTCTATTAATTGGGGGCAGTGGAAAGCCGGTCTTGCTGAAAACGCGAGGGTTTCATGGCTTTCACCATTTTCACTTGAGGATGGAATCAAGACTTTGGAAATATTACTGAGCCAGCAACATGCACACTGGAACGTTGTCGCAGGAAATTTCAACTTTTCTCGGTGGCTAAAACATTCTCCTTTTCTAAAAAATCTCTCAGTGAGTCCCGTTACTTCGGCGGAATCCATTGAAAATGGGAATGCTGAATCTGAGAAGGATATTAAATTACTAGATTTGTACATTAAGCAGATAGGAAACGGTGAGAAGATGGAAGCCACAGTGAAAAAATTTATTCTTCAGATGGTCAGCAATGAGTTAGGCATGACAAGTGAACATACATTGCATGAGGACATGGTTCTTTCCGAAATCGGCCTGGACTCCCTGATGCGGCTTCAGTTGGAAAAGAATTTGGAGCTTGAGTTGCAACAGATACCTATTCAAAATGGATGTGGTGTTATAAGTTTACAAGGAAATGAAACAGTGAAAGGGTTGATTACTTTGGTGACAAATATTTTGGACAGAGCTATACACTCATAATTTTTTATTCTAGATTTTTATTGAATAATAAGAACAAATTTATTTAGTCCAGTTTTGAATAGTCAGAAACACCGTTGAAAATAATGGGAAATGAAACTTGTTAAATGTTTAAAATCTTAATATTAAATTTTTCTGAAGAATTAACGAATTTGTTTTTTGGTTATACTATTTATCATTTGTAGTGAAGTCATTTGTCGGAGGAAGTTGGATATTACCTCAGAATACACGTGGAAGGTTAAACTTCATTTTTATTTACGGCAAATAGGTATTTATACATTGCATAATTGCCTTCGAAAGCTAAAATATGACGAGGTTAAAAATATCATTAAAACATAGAATTACAAACTGGCTTTCACCAAATATCTCTGAGGACAGCATGAAATCTTGAAATATGGCATTCCGTCATGGGAAATTATCATATGTGTGACACTGAAACATGACACTGAAAATATTTTTTCCCTTCAGTGAAAGAAGGACAAAACGGATGGTTATATTTTTATCACTATGCAAGTTATGCAGATATGCCCGACATTGGTCATAGCTGCTGCGTAAGCGTAACTGAGTATCTCACCTTGGTCTTGACTTTTAAAAATTTGGTGTGTTGGCTGTCATTGAATTTAATTATTAGTGCGAAGAAAAATGTTGTTTGGCAAGACTCCACAGCCGACCAAATTCACCCTGTAGGTTGCATTTGAATTGGTGTGATGGGTAGGTGAGCCGTAGACTGATTTCAATGAAATTAGGGAATATAAAAGCTTCATGAAACCTGGTTGAAAGAGGTTTACTGCTGCTGCACTTTGGGACGTGCAAAATACATACATTCCTTGCTTAAAATTAAATTCCTACAGAATGTATTCAATTCTAACAAAGGCTTCATGCCAGGTCATACAAGTTTCCGTTATGGATGTTTTTGATACATACATGACAAGAGCACCCCGGACAGTGGCACCCACGTCAATAGCACCAAGAAAAATCAACCACTATTTTTAGTTCCTTCGACACGAACACCCCAACGTGACACCGGCTCCTTCAAGAAGACAAGGGAAGTATACATTGTTTTGTCTACGCTACGTTGTCGAGGGTGCTTCTGTCATGGGTTATCATGTCGGTGTGCGGTCCACATGGTGTCAGTTTACCTAAATTCGAAATACCTACATGAAATCTTTTACATTATGTGCGACTTCAACGCCTCCCAAATATAATTGAGCATGTCGACCTTGAATGAAGTTAACACATTTTTTTGATAGACAAATAAGTGAAAGTTAAAAATTCCTCAAGTGGAGCTCAAGTGAAAAAACTTGCATAGGCGTAACCATACCTTCCATTTTTTGTTGGAGTGAATGCAGGTTGCAGTTAATTAAACTTAGGCATGTAATTTTTGTGGTATGGAAAATTGATCACGTTAGTATTTTTTATTGTATTTTTTATTGTAATTTTTTCTAAGAAATAAAAAATAATTGTAGACAGGCTGATGATATTTTGATACTAAAGTAATTAGTTTGGGTAAGAATATAAAACGATTAATGACTATTCTCTTCGTGTCCAGTGAATAGATTAGATTTAGATTTGCTGTGAATAATGAAACGATGTTCATGTAGAATTATTTTGATTAGTGTCTCAACATGTCAGGACATGGGAAACGTTTATTTTAGTCACGTGATTTATTGATATTGTGGTGAAAGTTAAATTAGAGATCAAGTTTTAAACTTGTTGTGCTAATATTACTAGTTATAATTAATTTGGTAAGAAATAATATTAGTTTTCACTTCAAAATAAAATTCTTTCATGATTCAAAAATTAAATACTTTAATATAGAAATATGATTAGTCTGTCTAAAATATTTTTTATTTCTTTTAAAAAAGTACAATAAAATATACTAGAGTGATGATTTTATGATGGTTGAAAACCATTTTCTCTTAAACGTAATTAAACATATTTTTCGACAGCTCTAAAAACCGTGTTTCAACAAGAAAGCACCACAGGTTATATTTAACAGCCTGGGGAGTGTGTACTGCCAAACAAATCAGTGTACCTACATAAAACTCTTACCTATTTCCTCTCACAACTCGAATAATTTAACGTTTTCACCATATGTATATTTGAACCGGCAGCTTTTGTGCCAGTCCGGCTATGGCTGTGTTTGAGTAAACTACTCCAACTTGTTTTTCGTGCAGAATCTTGAATTAACTAAGTTAATTCAAAATGATAGTAGAATATCCCATCCTTTTCGGTAAATGCTGTCAAATTGCGGAATACCTAAAAGTGATACCATTTCACTGGGACCCTTACATGACCAAAATGAGTCTAAACATATTTCATACACGGAAACGTAAGGCAATCCTGATACGGTTATTTCTCCATGCGCTTTTTGCAACCACGGTTGTACTTCAAGGATCCCCCAAATTTCAAACCGTACTTGTTCAAAGTCAAGTCACAGTTAGCGACATGTTCATTTATGCTTTTGCAGTTCTTTGTATTTCATCTCAGCATTTCACACTTTGGGTTTGCGTAAAACATGCGGAGAGTATCTGCAAGTATATTAATGGTCTCGTGAATTTCATTTCATTCAAGGTTAAAAACCGAATAAAGGAAAACACGAGTAAAAAATCGTTTCTGGAGTTGCTCGCCTTAGGATTCATTCTGAGCACGATTTCGACGTCGTACATAATTTCTGCCGCCTTCACGTACGGACTCCATTGGCAAAATCCCTGCAAGCCATCATTCTTGGGCTATTGGCTACTTCCCGAGTGCCACGGATTTGACTTCCACTGGCAAAATCCCTGCAAGCCATCATTCTTGGGCTATTGGCTACTTCCCGAGTGCCACGGATTTGACTACAGCAACAACCCAAATCTTTTCCTTAGATTGATCCTGTCTTCATTCTGTTTTCTGATTAAACTGGGCATAATGATGGCAAATCATTGGATGTGGGCTTTTGGAGTAAATAACGTAGTGTTTACGGCAGGCGCTATAAGCGTTATGTGTACAATGACTTTCAAGGAGTGTATTGACAAGTATGCAAGCAAACTGTATTTACTTGTTATTAGCAAGTTGAATATATTCTTATTTTAAAATTTTCCACAGATTTTTGGCAATTTCACTGATGGAGAAAACCAACACTGATGACTTGGCTAAGAGATACAGAACTCTGCAAGTGCTTGCCATTCTGATGAACGAGATACAACAAGGGTGGCTCATGACGTGGGCTATTGTTTGTTGTACTTTGGCTCAGTCGTTGAGCCTAACAATGGTGATCAAATTGGTACCGGCCATAGACGAGAACTGGGTTGAGGTGGGGGTCTTCTTGCTGATGGTATTCTATGCGCTCACTGTCATCATCATCATTTTGGGTGGAATGGCAAATTTGGAGTAAATAACATAGTGTTTACGGCAGGCGCTATAAGCGTCATGTGTACAATGACTTTCAAGGAGTGTATTGACAAGTATAAAAGCAAACTTTATTTACTTATTATTAGCAAGTTGAATAATGGAAAAATATATTCTTATTTTAAAATTTTCCACAGATTTTTGGCAACTTCACTGATGGAGAAAGCCAACCCTGATGACATGGCTAACAGATACAGAACTCTGCAAGTGCTTGCCATTTTGATGAACGAGATACAACAAGGGTGGCTCATGACCTGGACCATTGCTTGTAGTACTTTGTCTCTGTCGTTGAGTCTGACAATGGTGATCAAATTGGTACCGGCTATAGACGAGAACTGGGTCGAGGTGGGGGTCTTCTTGTTGATGGTATTCTATGCGCTCACTCTCATCACCATCATTTTGGGTGGTATGGCCAATATTCATACGACATGTCAAAATTGCTTTGAAAGCCTATACAAATCCATACTAACTAAGAAAAAGAAAGAAAACATTGTCACTTTGGACAACACTCGAAAGTGGAAACGCAGGTTTTACAAAAGCTGTTCGCTAATCAAGGTATGTTTTGGATCTTTTAATTTCGTGGATGCTGTGACGCCCTTGAACTGTATTAACTTTGGGAATGATCTCACCATAAACTTTTTGCTTTTGGAGCAATAACCCAGAATAGTTAAACGTCTTGATTCTGCTTTATTTTATACATAAATCGAGAAAAATATCACTTGATCATATTACATTTTGAAACAGATGCACTCTATAAATTAGCAAATATTTTGCTTGTTTTCAACATCGAGTATTAATTATAATACACTACAACAGTTTTAATCAAACATGTTTGTTTTGAAATAAAAATTATTATTAAACTTTCATGCTAATAATCACACTGATATTGTTGTCATTGTTGTACCAATAAATTGCAAAATCGTTTACAAACATTGTTTAGTTTCCATGATGACCAACATCACAGACTTCCCCATTCCGAGGGAGCAGTCAAACACAGAGAATGAAAATAAAATAATACTTTATCATGAAAATATTGCATTGCTTTTTGGATGGTGAATGGTAAGCAACACTTGAACAAAGGCAACCAAACGTCATGCAGAAAAGCCTAGCAGTGGATATCATACGAGCAGGCAGAGGTGGGCTGGTCTGATGCAAATACACTTTTAAAG